>QXTE01000199.1:2280636-2397434 GCA_003942145.1 Platysternon megacephalum | reverse complement strand
GCCCCCCCCCCCCCCCCCGCGCGCCAGCCAGGCCCCGGAGTCGCCCCCCCCCCCGCGCCCCTCGAGTCAGCCAGGCCCTGGAAACCCCGCCCCTAGACCCCCCGACGCAGAGGGCAGCTCACGTTTCACTCCGCACCTCCAAACCCCCCCGCACACCTCACCAGCGCTCGCGCCTCCTCTCAGGCCCGCCAGAGAGCCCCTCACTGCGCACGCGCAGCTTTCTCCACCGGCGGACGGGGAAGGAGGCACTTCCGGCTTCCGTGCGGGGAAGCGCATCCGGGTCGCGATGGGGGTCACGAGAGACAAAAGGCTTCCGGGCCCGGGGCGGGGCCAGGCGCTTCCGTGTTGTGCGGGGGGCGGGTGGGGAGCGGCTCGTCGGGGCCCCGCAGGTGCGCGCGGCTGGGGCCGGGGGATGCGGTGGCGGCCGTAGGGAGCGCGCGGGGGGCGGCCGGGGCCTCGCCATGCGCTACAGCGAGCGGGAGCTGCTGTCCCTGTCCCGGCAGCCGGCGGAGAAGGCGGCGGAGATCCTGATGCGGGTGCCCAAGAAGGGGAGCGGTGAGGGAGCGGGGCCGCGGCTGGGGCGTGTGGGGCCGGGATGTGTGGGGCCGTGGGGGGGCTCGGGGGGAGGGGAGCTGGGGGGGAGGGGAGGGGGGAATAGCCGGCCGGGGGGGGGTGGGGCGGGGCAGAGCCAGGACCAAAGTGAGTGGGTCGGTGGGGAATTAAGTGGGGTGGGGGTGGGGCATGATGAGGAGGCAGAGCCGGGGGGCAGAGCCAGGACCTGAGGTGTGGTGGGTGAGCCATGAGGCTGGGGGAGGGGGGTGGGAAGATGGGGGCGCCCATGCCTGGTAGGAGGGGGCTCTTCTGTGGGGATTAACTTCTCCTAGCCAGGAGACAGTTATTTGCACCCACACACCCCAGCTGAAGCCATCTCGTTCCCCTTCCTCCTCCCCAGGCAGCTCTGTTGAGCCCCCTGCCCTGTGCATATCCCTGTGGGGATATCGGGGACCGCGGGGCTGCTTTCTCTAAGAGACGGAGTTTATGCTGGTATCTCCGGTCCTGAATTCTTCTCCTCTCTCCCCACGTTGGTTTGGGGGTGTATGTGGGTGGGCTGCCTCCCTCTGCCCTACAGGTGGCTGCCTTTCTGTGGCGTAGTATGTACCGTTGGTGGCATGCATTGGGATCCTACCAGCTGGGAGGTGCTGTGGAAGTATGCGTGGTTGTAGTTTTATAATTCATCAGCGATGTCCTAGCCAAGACTGGTGAGTGCGGGATGGACTCAAGATTGCTGGAGGTGTGGTCACCAAAGAGCTGTTCAAGTGAGAATTACATGCCAGAAGCTGCTTAAATAGGCAGTGGTGACTTAAATTCTAATGGAGCTGCCCCATAGGGTCCATTTAATCTGCGAGGCAGAGATACACATTGCTGTGTACCAGTGAGGATGGCATGTGCCTGTCTCTTCCCTTCCCAAACAGCCCCAGCTATCCATCCTCCACTTCCGAATTCTCCATCCTCCACTTCCGAATTCTCCATCCTCCACTTCCGAATTCTCCATCCTCCACTTCTGAATGCTCTTTTCTTTGCAGTGCTGAAGAAACGCCTCGTGAAGCTTGTTGTCAACTTTCTCTTCTACTTCCGAACAGATGAAGCAGAGGTATGGAAATAACCTGCTTCTGCAAACTGGCTGCATGTGCTGGTTAGAACTGGTGCCACAGGAACCTGCCTTGTTTTTTAACGTGTTTATTACCGCAGTGTCTAAGAACCAACCAAGAGTAAAAGCCCATTGTGCTAGGCACTGTACTAACACAGAGTAATAGATGGCCCATGCCCTGAAGAACGTACAATTTAAATAGTCGTGATGTGATGTTCGCAGTTGGTGTTTGACAAACATAATGAAACCTCTGCTTGGCCTAGGGCTGATAAGTAGCCACTGTGCCGCCCAATCCTGCCACTGTGCTTCTGATACTATGGTCCAGGGACGATCTCTGAAACAGTCATTGCCACGCTTTCCTGCAGGACTGCAATTCATTTATGTGAAACTAGTGAGGTGGATTTTAAATTTAGACTCATCCCCTAGCAATGGAACTGGGATTCCTTTGTAAACAATAACTGCATCATTGGTTATGTGCTAGACCTGCTAATAGTAAAAAGAAAAAAGAAAACTGAAGCAATGTAATAGCTGTGTTTTATTAATATTCCTTACTTGGACCTTTATAAGTGTGCAAGGGCATTGTCTGGTTGCTAGAGCAGAGGAATTGAGAGCTGGAGACTCCTGTGTTGTGTTCCTGCAAATGACTTGATGTGTGTCCTTGAGCAAGTCGTTTGATCTATCTTTGCCTTTGTTTTCTCATTGGTAATAATAAAACCCACTTTATAAAGTGCTTGGATATAAGGTGCATGATGAGTGCAGCATGGCACTGTTGCTGCTATGCCATTTAACAGTCTTGAAGACAAGGCTTTTGGGGTGATGTTTTTGGAGTTTGTGCCAATCACAAATACATGTGACCCTAAGAATCCTTGCACTCTCACTTAAGGGTATTCTCTCCTTCTTACTTATCTCCTCTGAGAGTCACAATCACAGGATCTGGCCAAGAAGATGCCACACTTCACAACCACTCTTGGGTGATTGTGAAATCATGTTAGAGCTCTGACTGCATGAGACTAGAGGCCATTCCCAGTAGCAGATTTCCCTCCACTGCTGCTTACATGATTTTGGCTGCTTCTGCTACTTGTCCTGGCCATAAGACTATAAATATTTCCGTTTGTGTTTAGGGGTAGATGATCCAAAATGGTCCAAAAATAGTTTGGAAGCTTAGAATAGTGTGTGCTGAAGGGATACTTAGCCATGATACAAATAACACCTTTTATTAAAACTGAGTTGATTTTAAAAAAATCTTTGCTCTCTATTCTGTTTGTTTGTCTCTTGCATTTCATTCTGCTTGGACAAAGAATAGAATAGTCAGTTTCACTTTTGTTTATACTTAGCTTTGCTCTCTGGTTGCTCATGCCCTAGCTCAGTGCACCAATATATGAGTTGCAAATTTTGCAGGTGAAATTCATTTGTTTAAAATAAACTGGTTTAAAATCCATTGACTTGTTTGAATGCACTGACGCATTCCATTAGTCTTCTGCAAAGTCTCAAGCTTTTTCTTTACCAAACCTAAATTTGGATTTCAGTTTGTCCTGCTGCACCTTCCAGCCAAACTTGCTTTGCAGACTCGATTCCGGGGAACTAGAAATAAACTTTTACCTTCACCTCTCTTTGGGCAGATCACTGAGCTGTTTATTAAATCACCAAAATGATACTGAGCAAATATAGATGTCCAAAGCACTGTACAAATACTAATCAGCACGAAATATATTTATACAGTGACGCCTGACTGCAGAGACAAAGAAATTGGCTGCCGAAAGAACGCTCCACGTTAAACTCACTCAGTTCTATTCAGGTTATGATGCCTTCCCTGAAGTCCATCCCTCAGTAGTTTTTGTGGTTTATCAGTGTCTTCCTATCTTTAAAAATATTTTTTCTTGCTTGAGTTGCGGTGAAAGACCTGTTATAGCAACCTAAACATGGGAAACCGTGAAAGAACTGTGAATATGGCCATTTTGGGTTGTATAAGTAGGGGCATTTCCAGCAGATCGAGGGATGTGATCATTCCCCTCTACTCAGCACTGGTGAGGCCTCATTTGGAGTACTGTGTCCAGTTTTGGGCCCCACACTACAAGAAGGATGTGGATAAATTGGAGAGAGTCCAGCGGAGGGCAACAAAAATGATTAGGGGGCTGGAGCACATGACTTACGAGGAGAGGCTGAGGGAACTGGGATTGTTTAGTCTGCAGAAGAGAAGAATGAGGGGCGATTTGATAGCTGCTTTCAACTACCTGAAAGGGGGTTCCAAAGAGGATGGATCTAGACTGTTCTCAGTGATAGAAGATGACAGAACAAGGAGTAATGGTCTCAAGTTGCAGAGGGGGAGGTTTAGGTTGGACATTAGGAAAAACTTTTTCACTAGTAGGGTGGTGAAGAACTGGAATGGGTTACCTAGGGAGGTGGTGGAATCTCCTTCCTTAGAGGTTTTTAAGGTCAGGCTTGACAAAGCCCTGGCTGGGCTGATTTAGTTGGGTTTGGTCCTGCTTTGAGCAGGGGGTTGGACTAGATACCTCCTGAGGTCCCTTCCAACCCTGAGATTCTATGATTCTATGATATCTAGATAATACCAGATAACTAAAATACCTTAGGAAATGTAGTTTCTGCACTAGCATCTCTTCACAGTTATATCTTTCTCTCATGAATCAGTCACTGTGTCCCCCACGTCACTCTCGGTGTTCCCTTTCTCACAATGATGTCTTGCCTGTTTATAGAACTGTCTGAACAATGGGGAGGGGTGTTTTAAACCTTCTCTTTGGGTTTCTTTCTAGCCAATTGGAGCTTTGCTGTTGGAACATTGTAAAATCACCAAAGAAGAGGAGAATGTCTTTTCAATCAGTGAGTTTTGGATAAAGATTCTCATGGATTTCCCTCTCAAGATGTGGTGTGTAACTTTTCCCTTCTCAGTCAAGCGGAGGAAGGGCAAGAGTAAACATTTCTGGAGTCAGATTATGTACCGTATTGTGTGGGAGGAGGGGGCATCAGATCTCAAATGGGGCAGAGGCAGTACGTGAAAGGGGAGACACTTAAGGAAAATCCTGGGTGTTGTAGGAAGTGGTGTTGGGGATTCAATAGAGGCCCCTCTTCCCTCTCTGTACTGCATCATTGCCACCTCATGGTATAATTACTGCGCTTCTGAAGAGGCGGTCTCATGGTTGAGGGGTGAAAACCAAGACCCTGAGCACTTATGGTCATTGAATACCCTGTCTCACATGCTAGCTCTGGTGTCCTGGACAAACTGTCTATTTTGCCTCTTGACTCCCCCTTGTATTATCAATAGGCTTTTCAATAAGAATTTTTAGTTCTTCACTCCCTCTCCTGAACCGCGGCACAGTGATGCTGTGTGCTAAGTAGCTGCTGCGCTCTGTCCCAGAGGTGGCTGCATTTCATTGCTGGCTGAAGTGATCCCTGGGTGCAGTTGGTAGAGCTCTGTGGGATGAAAGGAGCTGTGGCAGCGTATGAGTTGTTAAACACCAGTGGAAATTCCTGTCTGGGAAGACTGGGTATTGACTCGTTGCTGCATCTAGGCTCTTGCTTTCTGGGAAAACTAAAACGAGGCGGCTCAGATAAAGCGCTTGTCAGGGCTGTCCTAGGCCCGGTACTCCCGCCATGCTGTTTGGCCTTGTGTTGATAGCAGTGGCTCCAGCTGGCTTGCGGCATGTTGTCCTTTGTAAGCAGCCTTTCATCCAACAAGCAATCATTGTGCAAATGGTATGTGGCAAAAAAAACAGGATGTTTCCTCCAAGGCCATCCCCATATCTGTTGGCCTGGCTGTCAGGCACAGCTGCTTCAACGTGTGGAGCCTTCAGTCCCTCCTCGCTGGAATGGAGGCAAACTCCCACTGTCTCCTCTTGAAACAGAGTGTGCCTACAGAGAACTGCCTGGGCACCAGCCTGTCGCTCTGGGGCCTTCCACTCCCCTTCAGCAGTAGCAGTAACCCTGGGACATGAGCTTTCTGCTGCAAGGTGCTGGATTGGTAGCCCGAGACACCGGAGTCTTGTATCCCCTGAATGGGTACAGCAAGGACACTGCTAGCTTCCCATGCCATCCCAACAAGGTGTCTCCTGCTCCGGAAGGATCACCTCCCAGGGGGATGGGGCGTTTACTCAGCCTACCAACAAAATGGGGCAATTAGTGGTGGCTTTCGTGATGTTCACGCTCGTCTGAGACCCACCAAAGCTCGCTTCACATGGACCAATCATGAGCCAGCAGCTCTGTCCTGGGCCGGAGTCTGTCAGGTGCTCTGAAAGTGACAGATTCTTGCAGCCTATTGCCACCCCATTGAGCCATCCAGCCCTTCCCTGCCATCCCACTGGAATGACAGTCACACACTCCCGGTATCCCAAAGCTCGACACAGCAGCACGTCAGGCTGCAGGTCAGCCACAAAGCAGGTCAATGTGGCAGTTCCTTCCCTAAGACGTTTGCCTGCACTGCTTTGCAGAGAGGGATTTGGTGATGTGATTTGGCTGAGTTATCGCCAAGCTGGAGCCCAGATCTACATTAATTATATCCTGAAGAGCAGAGCTAATTAGTTAAAGGGTCTGATGTGATCTTGGTAAAGCATTAAAGTCACACAGGGAGTCAATTTCCAATCTGCAGCAGTGCCAGCTTTGGGAAAAGAGCCAAGAAGGGTCAGTTCCTGTTTCTAGGTTAACTTAAATCATCTAATTTCTGCCTCCTCTGTACGTGTATAACTCTCATACCCTCAGCATTATTGAGCTAGTGACTCTTTTAAAAAACTGAGGTGTTAGGCTGGTCAAATTCCAACTTGTTCAGCTTCGTTCTCCCTCGTTACTTTCCCTGCTGAAGCTTTGAGATGTGGTGCTTTTTGCTGCCTCCCCCGAAATTTGGTGTGGTTTAAACAGCTGCCCCGTTCCACCCCAGAGGTGGCTGCATTGCAATGGGGCATGAGCTGATTTCTTTGTGTATCCTTCATACAGCTCTTTGGTAGGGTCTCTCTCGGGATGAAAGGTGCAAATAGATCCGTGACCATGAGCCATTGTAAATGTGGAGATGAGACCCTTGGCCGGGTCTGTGCCACTTTCAATGGACAGTTGCTGGCAGTGACCTTTCCCCAGTTGGCTGCTCTGTAACTTTTCCAAGAGAATAAAATTACTGGGAGGTTGCTGGGCTGTGCCAGTGACAAACGACGTTACTGTGCTGCTGCTGCCGCTGGCTTTCCTGGGGGGTTCATAGCAGCTCTGCCGCAAACTGCACCTTGGGGGTTTGAAAGCAACTGACTAAAGCTTTAGTCCCACTGTGAAGTGTGTGACCGGGAGGCTGGGTGTGTCCCTTGCTTCAGAAAGAGAGGAGTGGGGCAGTGCGTCTGAAGCCATGCGACACAAGGGGCTTGAGTGAGGAGATGGTGGGAAGAGAAAGGGGGCCGGGGCCTGGTCCTACTAATCTCTGCCAGTGGGTCTCCTGCCCTTTTAAAATAAATAAAGGGATAGTTGTGGCTTGGCACAGGCGAAGGGGTAACTTGTGTTGAGGAACTCATGGTGACACCTGCTGGTGGGTGCAGGGAGCATTTCTCAACCATCCTTTCCTTGTCCCCGGTAGGTTTCATTGAGGAGCCGGAGAGGAAGTACTCCTTTGAATGTGACACCGAGGAGCAATGCCAGGAGTGGATTGAGGCTCTCCGAAGAGCCAGGTAGGGCAGCCGGTTGGGCGGGGGGACTTCTCCACCATTGCGCTGTTCTCAACTCGTGTTCTGCAGAACGCAGCTCAGCGCTGGGTGTGCCCCGCTGGAGTTGGGGAGAGAAGAGGGAGCTCGCTTGTCAGCAAGCAGCACCGGGAGCTCTCTGCCCGGTGCAGTAGAGAGCAAAACACGGGCCTGGCTGTAGAGACATCTCCTGTACGTCGTTATCTTGGTCACTGAATAGGGAATTGTTCCTGGACCTAGACTGATCCTTCTGCGTGCTGTTTGGTGGACTTCCCTGATCACAGCCACTGGCACTGCAGGCTGAGCTCTGTGGAGAGAGGCGTTTAGGAAGCAACAATGTGACCTGAAATGTGTTCGCTCTATTGACAAGGCTGGGAAGGTGGCTGTGGCAAATGGTCCTTTGCAGTGGCCTGTGGGGAAAATGCCCACTGGCCATCTAGCATAGAGTCTGCCCCATACCCCACTAGTACTGGTGCACATTTTTGCAGCAGTGACTGAGCTGAGACCTTCCTTAAGACTCTGAACAGCGTGTGAAATACATCCTCTGTTCAGCCCCACACTCCTTGTCTTACAGCTACGAGTTCATGAGAAGAAGTCTGATTTTCTATCGGAATGAGATTCAGAAGATGACAGGGAAGGTGAGTGTCTCTGATTTATCATCCACTAGCCCCTTTCCTTCCATGAAGGCCAGGAATTGTCAATTCGTAGGGAGCGGTGGGGGGTTTGCTGCCTGGTTTATACCAGAAGAGAATTGGAGCAGCCAGAACTGTGGGAGACTGTTTTTTTCCCCCTTGGGCTTGTTGTTCTTTCCCATGGGCTGCAACCCCTTAATAACTTAGTTCTTGAAACCATCAGTGTCAGAGCTTCCAGTCAGTTTTAAGGAACCTGCCTGCACCAAAGGGTTGCTGTACAGACTGCCTCAGTCTTTCATCATGCAGCAGCAATGGCCCATTTAACTTCATGCCTCCAGCTGGGGAACCTCCAGTGCAGGAGGTCAGGTTAGATCCTGCTCAATGCAGTGGCACTGGTGTATGGGGGTGGCTGGGACTCTGTCCTTCAGGTGCTTGGTGCTCAGGTAAGGTACCTGCCTATGCAATGCAAAGTGCTTACAGCACGTCACATCTTCTATGGGGCTTGCTGTGAAGCAGGCGTGTAATTGTCCTGATGCCCAGCTGTTCTCATCAGGTAGAGCTCTTACTCATTTAACACAGATGAATGTTTGAACCTGGCAAAATCAGGCAGGGGCTGTGTAAGATCCCTTGTGCCAGTGCAATCATGGGCTTCCCCCACCTCTGCCCTGCTCCTGCTTTCTCACGGAGAGACCAGCAAGCCATAGGGTGACTGTGTGACACCAGCACACACACGTCTGTACTAAGATGGCTAAAAAACCAACCCCCATAGCTGACTGTCTTACAGCCTCCAGAAGGGCTGATGGATTGTCCTTTGCCACACTTCCCCATCCCCACCACCCTGTGTTTCCTGCTTTGACTAGGAATCAACACTCCGTCTAGACGTTAATTTGACCATAATCTGATGCCCAGGCCTTACGTAAATGAATGGCTCTGGCTGTATAATCTCATCTGCTGCAGCTTGTCCCGTGTGCTGCAGCGCCGTGAGGTGGCCCCGTGCTATAATGGGAGGCACTGAGATCTTTAAAGGAACAGCCTGGGCAAACCTCCCTTGAATTGTGCCGGAAAGGCAGGCTGGGTGTCTCGCTCCCCCTTACTTGTGGGCATGTTGTGCTCTCGCTGCAGGACCCCCTGGAGCAGTACGGAATCTCCGAGGAAGCCCGATTCCAGTTGGGAACACGCAAGCTCTAACCTGGCAGCCTCCACCCCCACCCACCCCCAGTGGGGCTTAACTGGCATTCAGCCACCTCCTTGTGGGGGTGAAAACACCAACCCCCTGCCGGGGGGAGCGCCTGGGACCAAGTGACTTATTTACTTTCCAGATCATTTGTACTTTTTTTTGTTTTGTTTTGAACGGATTCATTGCACACTCCCCTTCCTGTTTGTCTTCAGCCCCTCGGAGCTCCCATCTCCCTGCTGGGTTGTAGAAGCAGCAAGTCTTAACTGGCCACTGCCGTGTCAGCTTTAACTTGATTGACCATAAAACTGCTAGGCTGAGGGACATATGGGCTTCCCGGTTCTTAGATGCTTGCTCCTAGGGCTGCTGAAAGCCCTCATCAGGAGTCCCAGGGGCCTGGGGATTTCAGCGATGATGCTGATGTGGAAACAAGGCTGGACTTGTCCTGGGGGGAGCGGCCCAGTGGTCTTCCAGCATGTGGTGCTATTCTAAGGCAGGGATGATCCGGTGTAGAGGGCCAGCTGGCTCTTAGTGCCAGTTTTATGCCAAAAACATGCCCGTAGTGGCAGCATTTCTGCTGGGAATGGCCTCCGGCTTTGGCCATCCAGCTCTGCAGGCAGCCTGCCGTGCCCCCTGGTGGCTGGCGTTTGTCACCTGGGGGCTCTGAGCCAACTGGTGGCTGATGCTCTGCTGGCTTTGGGAAAATTGGCTAATCTCAAAGGCAGCAGGAGGGTCTTACTTTAAGGGGGTGTTTTTTGGCTGATCGCATTCCTTTGCTCACAGGGGTGGGGTCCTTGGCCTTGAAATGCCAGACTCGCCCCTTGCCCTCACTTTAACTCTGTCGGGCCCACTCCAGCTGCTAGATCTGCACTGCCCACTGTTCAGCTCCGGGAGATAGATGCAGGTAGGGGAAGCCCTCCTTTGTTACGGATGGCTACCCCCAAATGGAGGGAGGAGGAACTGGCCCTTACTCTAAACAGGGTTAACTTATGTCATGTTACTGCATGGTAGCTGCTGGTGCTCCAGCTGCCACTGTGACTGCAGGGGGCAGTGTCTTCATTTCCTTACATGTACACACAGCAGCAGCGATTGCATCGTGACGTGCACAGGGCAGCAGCAGCAACTATACAGGGTTACTGTGGCCGGTCTCAGCTCAACACTCTCACTAGGGTCTGATTTTGAACTAATGCAAATGAATCCAGCTACCAGGAGCCACCCTACAGCATCTTAAAAAGCACGTCCAACGTCCTGCACAGGTGTAGGGGCGTGGCTTTCTCACCAGTGCCCAGGAGTGAGCAATGCAAGGGTTTGAAAGACACCTGCAGTGAGGCAGTCTAAACCAAACTCCTCCCCCTGCCCTTGAGAGCAAGCTGTGGTTCCTCATGGCATTGTTCCCTTGCCTAGGAGTGCAGTGCCGTCCCAGAGCAGGCAGCCTGCTGTCAGGCCAGAAAAACCAGTGGGGTGGATGCTGCTGAAGTCCCCTTTCCTGGAGGCAGTGTGAGAGGTAGAACCACATCCTGTCCATACCGAGCCGGGAGCCAGGGTCCCACAGCATGAAGAGCTACAGGACTGTGTCAGGCTTTACTCAATATACAACACCCCTCATGTGTGTCTGCAGCTTCCCTCATTCTCAGCAGCTTGAGCAGAAAAGACCAAAGCAATCCAGTGATTTCTGGAGAGGGCGGGGAGACCTGCCCTAGTTTTCTCTTGAGGTTCTTCTCTCCAAAGCAGCCATAAGGGGAGGCCCTAGCTACAGGTACCCTTCTCCCCCAATGGCTTTAGTCATCAATAACCAGCAGGGACCAGCATTTTCCCCCTAGAGCTGCAGAGATTTGCTTTTGGATGGAAACAAAGGGCCACCTTCTTTAACTGCTGTAAGGCTGCCAGCAGTGAAGTTACAGCCAGGCACGAGTTGTGTGGCAGGGCTATTGGCTAGAGCTACATGGCTTGGCCTCTGGCCAGCCTTGAACCCACTGGCTAAGCAGTACAGAGTCTGTTAGCACAAACCCTGAAGCTACGAGGCAGCTTTCTACTGCAGGATGCAATTGCTTCAGGGGTGTAGCACTGTTCCTTAGGAAAATGTTGCAGCTGATGTCTTGTACTAAAACAATGAGCCTCCGCTTATGTTCTAACCCCTAATTATTTCCTCCTATCTCTGACAGAGGTGGGAGATAGGGGCCCTACCCACCTCTTCGCCAGGACCACGTGTGTTTGATGGAGGCTGTTGCTAGTAGCTTCTACCTGCAGCTCTAGGACTCAGCAGACAAGCCCTGTACAGTATGGTAAAGAGGACGTAGTACACTCATGTAACTGATCTTTTGTCCTGTCCACCTGGAATGCTCTTAGAGCAGCCTGGGTGATTGGTGGAAGCTGTAACTCAGCTTTGTGACTCACTAAGGCTGCTCAGTGGTGAATCGTGGGCTGGAAAGAGCGGGGGAGGCTGTGGATCCCCTTGGAAACACAGCTTCTGCCTTCTTGTTCATTGCCCTGGGAAGCAGCAATAGAGGATTAAGCAAGAGCACATTAGAGCTTGTGCTTTAGAGAATGGCCTCAGCTGCCCCTATACTGCGTTCTCAAACAGTCCTTTCCTGTTGCCCTGAGGTAGAGCAGAACGGCGCTCCACATTTTTGGTACTGAGCACAGCACTCCCCTCTGAGGTTAAGGACAAGGTTAGTTCAAATATGGCTCTTGCTAGCTAGGGGCTGCTAACGTTTGCAAGGTTACAATGGCAGTTGTCCTTTGTTGCTGCAATTAAAGTCTTTGCCCACTTTCACCTAAGCTGATGCAAAGGCTCCATATCAACTGACCTGTGCAATGGTGTTTAAGAGGCTACTTTGAACTCTGTTGCAACGGTTACACTCCCATCCCCACTGTCAGCAGCTAGATAGCAAGAATTTTATTCCCAGGGTCTCATCTCCTGTAAATCAGCTAAGACAACTCAGCCTAAGCCAGGAGCAGGCTTTTTATTAACTCCATAACATTGGTACATTACATTAGGGAAGCTGGAGCTTTTTTTAAGATAGGAGAAAGCTGGGAAATGCAGTAGTTTCATACAGAATAAACCAGATCTCAATTATGGAAAGATTACACCCAATATTTCTCTCTCTCATGTTCAAACCCTGTTTGATTGTTCAGTCACACGGGCTGACTCAATTCTGTTTGTTTTACCGGACTGGCTCTTAGCGCCTCTCAACTTACTTGAGAAATCTTTACTATTTAAAATCCTAGCAGGTGGCCATTTGAACATGGCTCGTGACAGCCAAGATTTCAGAACTGGAGCATTGGTCGCTATTGTTGCAGGTTACTTAGAGCAGTCAAACTACTGTATAAATATTCCCTCTTCTGCCTTCCATGTACAAAACCACTAGCTTTTTCTTGTTACCCTTTCAAAGGGCAGATCTTAAGCTTATGGTTATCATTGCACACTGTATAGAAATGGGCATTTTGTTAGGGTTTGGGGGGGGGGTACATTAAGTGAGCAAGAAGCAGCTCCAGCTATTTGCTTAGATTAGGAGGTACGTAAATTTCACTTTCATTACTTAATTGAATGTATGAGGACAGATGCTGTGAATAGTTATCTGAGCATGGGTGGTGCCCAGTCACTCAGCAGAACTAGCTTTACATTTCAGGATTAAGGGGGAACAGTTTTAGGAATCTGTTATCACTGGTCATTTATATACAAAAGTTTATTATCTGTTCAGGTTCTTTTTTCTTGTTGGTGGTTAGTTGCTCTAACAAAAGCATTATAGACTGATGCTGTTCATAGGTTGTACAATCAATGTTTTAAATAAACATCTTTAATTGTTTTAACCTGGGTGTAAGTTGCAGCTGCTGTGTAAGAATCCCATGTGTATTTTCTTCAAAAAGAAAGCAGAAGTTTGAAACTTTTAGGCTTTAATCAATAAGGTTTGGATTTTCATTCGTACCTAAGCTCCGTTGACTTTCAGTGCGATTTGTGCTCTTAACTCCTGGGCTTTGGAAACTCCTACCCTAATGTTCGCCCACACTGAACTCCTCAAAATGAAATGACCCTTTGTAGAGGAAGGAAGCAAACAGCAGACCAGAGGTATAACTGTAGTAGAGTCAATGGAGAGACTAACTCGCTTAAAGCATCACCCTTGTTACCCATGTCTGAGCCAGAATGGTTGGCTGCAGCAGTGGGGTTGAAATGGGTATGGCAGATCCCTTGTGGAAATCAACAGCAGCTGTACGTTCCCAGGAGTAGGGCAGTTAGGTAGGAGATTGCTGTTACAGTCCCACTAGAAGAGATCCCATAGCACAGCGGTTCTTTGCAGTGGTGACCCATTTCACATAGCAAGCCTCTGAGTGTGACCCCCCCCCTAATAAATATATAAAAAAGTGTTTTTAATTTAACACCATTATAAATGCTGGAGGCAAAGCGGGGTTTGGGGTGGAGGCTGACAGATCATGACCCCCCAGGTAACTACCTCACGACCCCCTGAGGGATCCCGACCCCCAGTTTGAGAACCCCTGCCATAGCAGGAGCAGCTAATAAGCCCAATGGGCCAGACAATATTATCCCCGCTACAGGTCCAAGGCTACTGAATTCTCTTCTGACATGCCTTCTGCTACTGGGGCCTGACTCGCTGTAGAGAAGCCTTGCAAAAGGAGGACTCCAGAAAACGTGTGTAAGAATGGGGCACCTGCTCAGTGTGTTGCTGTGACCCTATAAGAGCCTCACGTAAGCCCAACCTTAAGTCCATCCCTATTCAGTGAAGAATGTGAATGCTTTGAATAGTGAGGGCTTTTGTCTCCACTGCAAGATACCAATTTAGCAAATGTTTTTAAACCATCACTTCTGCTCCAGGCAGGAGAATTTAAACCCAGGAATTTAAGGAAAGCTAAACTAAGTTGAGCAACTGAGCGAGAGCCGGGGGAAAGCTTTTTGTAACGTGATTTTCAATTGCTAGCTCCTCAGAAGAGCATGCAGTGCTTTGTAGGGGTATGGAGGCTCAAAGTGAATATTCTACTGTTACAGCTAGAGTCAAGTCAATTGCCCAAGTAAGCAACAGTGAAAGAATACAGGAGTCTTGTGGGTCCACTGCTCTGGCAACCGGAGAGTATTGAAGGGGATCTTTGCACTCGTGCTGTGGAGGATACAGAAGGCAATCCTCATTTGAAATGTAAAGAAAGGGGGAAAAAACGGTCTGCTAAAGTACTGAAGCACCACCACAGTACAATGTATTAAAATACATACATTTTAATATAAAGACAAAACTTCAAAGCATTGTTTCAATTACAAATCAAGGTAAAAGACAAGAAATTAAAGTGGAAGGGAGGGGAGAAAAAAACTAACTCTTGCATTGTGGAAAATTAGAAGGGTGGGTGGAAAATATATATAGATATATATATATATAGATATATATATAATATTACATACATATATACACACCAGAAGAATTCACACTAGTTCTATGGAAGAATGACAGGGCAACATACCAGTATAAAAAAAACCAAATAAAGATAAATTAGGGGAAGTTTGAATTTTAAATAATTCAATTTCATAGGCTAAAATGTATAAACTAATTCCTATTCACTAGGAAACATCCCATATCACATGTTCTAAGCAAGAAAATGGGTATTATTTTGTTTAAAATCCATTGAAAAATGGATTTTTATTAGTAGTTAAAAGTTTTACTAATCAATTCCTGAGCAACAGCAACTTCATTTGCATTCCTCTGTCCAGTCCCACCCAGCGAGGGCAGACTCCCACTCCTAAAACGCTTTCTTACAAAGAACAGAGACGTGAAGAATTGGTTTTTAATTTAAAACTGACCACTTCAAGAATTTATATTGGGGGGCAGGAGGGTGGAGCCGAGCAGGCTGGATTAGGCCATTCTGCCTTCTCTAACAATGCTAGAAAAATCACCTTTCCAAAGGACAATTCCACTGCACCAGAAAAGCAACCAGATGTAGCTTAGAATCACAGGGTCAAACTTGAGAGAACTTCAGCATTAACATCTTCAAACCTTTAGGAAGTGGTTAGCTCATCTTTAATATTGAAATCAAAGCATGAAAACTAAAGAGACTTTTAGACAGTCACAAGCGCTAAATATTCTGGAGGGATATTTTCAGTTTTAGTATTGGGTTTATGCCCTGAAGTTCCACAACAACAGCATCTGGTATTGCAATATTCAGTCTAAATAGATATTTATAATGCATAAAGGATAAATAAAATATGGCACAAAATTTAATGAAAAAGGTAAGTCCAACTCATCCGTGAAAAACAAGAGTCATCTATGGAATTGTTCAGGAGAATGGGGAAGGGAATTTGAATTAACAAAAAAATAATCAGATACTTTTACACTAACTAAATTTGTACTTAAAAAACCTCATCTATTGTGATTTTCCTCAGTGCTGCAGAGATAGTTCACAAAAACACTTACTAATTTCTCCCCAAACTGTGATTTAAATAGATTAATGTTTTACTGTACAGTTTCCATTTCTTATTAGAAAGCAATAATCATTCCAAGCTACCAGTGCTCTTAATGCTTTTGGCTCAGGCAAAACAAGAGAAGCAGAATTATTAACAGCAGCAACCTAGGAGTATTAATTAGGAGAACTCTCTCTAAAGAAAAAGGGTGTCAAAGTTTTCATGCTTCCAAGCTCTGGTATACAAAAGGTTTGCTTTCAATACAGAAAGCAAACTGACTATATGTGATCAATAAATTCCTAAAGGAGCCCTCACAGCTCGTACAGAGTTCAAAAGCTAATTACAGCTCTTCAGGGAACAGCACCTGTGACTGAAGTTATTTCGCAATCCTGGTTAGACTAATGGATAAGGCTACTCCCAGGTCAGTGATGAAAACTGTCGGGAGGAAAATAGCACCATCTTCAGAATGGGTGGAGGGTGGCTTTTATTGTAGGCCTGAAGTCTAGTCAGTGGGGGGGAAAATGTGTCCCTAAAACAGCAGCTTATGGGAGACTGCAGCAAGCCCCAGCTCTTGACATCTCCCTCCACCATTCCAGCAACCATGGGAAAGGTGGGGTGCGCAGCCTGGTGTGTGTGTGTTGTATCTATATATAAATACGAAGAGTGATGAGACACTAGCAGTTTAAGAGTCTGATCCTGCCAACACTTCCTTGGGGGCATAGCATTTACTACCAGTGAGATACTCCTGGTAGAGGAGTCAGTGTTTGCAGGACTGGGACATAACAGAAAAACACCACACACTTAGTGCTGAAGTTACTTCATCCATCCCTCCAGCTACACCACAGGGAGCAATCCTGCTCTCATTGAAGTCAATGTTAAAATTTGCCTGCCTGACTCCAGAGAGAGGGATTGGACCCTGAATTCATCTTACAAACAGCCTTGGAAATCGTCTGAGTCTCCCTAGACGTCACAAAGAACTGGGCTCCACGAATGAACTTTGCGAGAAGGGAAGCGCATGTTGGACTTTAAGAAAACAATTGGAAGCGACTGTGTTCCCACAAATGACCGCTCACATTAGCGAGACCTAAGTAGACACAGCGGCATATGGCAGGCATTGCAAACTGTCCCTGACGCAGCATGGTTAATGCAGTTCCCTGCCCTGACACACTCCAGCTATCCCGGTCCTAGGACTCTCAGCAGAACGGCAGGATGCTGGGAACAAACAGCATTGAAACCCAATTTACTTTAATGCACAATCCAAGCAGGATTTGAACCCAGGTCTCCAGAGGTGAAAGTCTAGCAGTTGCCTGTGTCCCACCCTATCACCTATTTAACTAGAGCTATTGTCAGTTTCTCCAGAAAGGGAAGGTGGGGAAGGGAGGGATTAAAGATTTCCTCTACAAGGATCTTTCTTTAACTAAACCCAGCTATCAAAGGATTGACTCACCCAAGATAGGAATAAAACTTGCCTCCATTTCGCAAACAGTTACAGCTACCTCTCCTTCTACCCTCCATTTTCTGTCATTTTATCAGCTCCAATATAAAGGGGAATGAGGGAGGGAGCATTGGGTGTAAATGACATTCTTTTCTCTGCCTCTCCATCCATTTCTGTGCTTAAAAATCAATCTTCTGAGGCACATTACATTAGATCATTTTCCCCATAAGCAAAATTACTTCATCCTAGATGTAGACACAAACTTTCACAGCCAAGAGATTAAAAATAGTATTGCAGTATTCAAGCAACACCCCTCAGAAGAAATGAGAGGAAATCCACCCATCCATCACCGGGATAAGGCACATGGACCACTGCAAGCTACACCCAGCTAAAGGTTTGCATGGCCCGAGACAGCTTATCAGCCTAAAAACAGCCAAGCAAATTTGAATCAATTGCTTGAACTTTGGAATCTTTAGATTAAAGGTGCAATGTAATGGCTTGTTTTCACTCCTCGAACAACGGGCCTGAAATCTGTTAGTTCAGCAGATCTCCAATACCCAAATCAATGAGTTCAGAGTCACTCACTGCTCTGCAGCGAACGTGAGTAGATTAAAACAGGCTCTGGCACCTTAATAACTGGGCCAATTTAAAAATAAAGCCATGTGATTTTGGGGGGTGGGAAAGTGTGACAGGATGGCATGGACTGGAGCTTTAAAGCTCTTGTCTATCCACAGGCCAGTGATATAGGCACAATCACTTCAGAAGCAAGCAGCAAGCATAAAGCACACCTCGAGTGACAGCAAAAGCAACCATTGGACAAGATTCCCCCCACCCCCAGTCAACGCACCTACCTGCACAACCGTTATAGAGGGGGATTCAGCCTACATGGCCCACTCCAATTCTTGGCCTGTCTGCTGAGCCTGCTCACAAAGCCAATTACCAATAGGGTGAATGCCCTTTGTGTTCTAACAGATCTTTATCCCCACAGTAAAGGGAGCAACAACAATTTAGACAACTGGAAAGTCTCACTGTCTCCTTGTGCTCCCGCCTGTTATAGCCACCTGCCACCTCATACTTAGATTGTGCTTTGGGGCAGGAGCTCTCCCTCTCGCAGCCCACCTAGCACAAGGGGTCCTGATCTACGACCAGCGGCCCTCAGTGCTACCACAATAGTTCACCTACCTTTGAATTCTTTTAGCGTGCAGTTCTACGAGAGAGGGCTTTAATTCCTGCTTCACCTGCGTTCCAATGAGCTGACAGTCCAGATTATAAACAAACTGGGAGGAAACAAGCAGGGGAGTGGCCCTGCAAACAGTAACACCTCTCTCAAGGAGAAAGGGCACCCTCAATGGATCATCTCCGATGTTCACACATATGGGAAGCTTTAAAGAGAGCTGCACGTATCACTGTCTCAGTATTTTTTTTAAATGGAAGGCTATGGGATCCTCCATACAAACCCTTAACCAAGTCCACTTTAAACCCACTTTCTCCTCCCCTTTCCCCCCAATTTGCTGCCCGGTAGTTTCCCCAAGTACTTGGGGAAACCATCACTCCTGCAACCTGCACTTAAATGAGTACGAGATTTAATATCTAGCATTTATGACCCTCCCCAGGAAGATCAATGCACTTTACAAAAAGCAGTCAAGTGCCATTATCCCCATTTTAGAGATGAGGAAATACAGGCAGAAACTGATTTGACAGAGGTCAACCATGTCAACAACAGCCAGGTCTCCAGTCCCACTCCAATGCAGCCCTCACGTACACAAGGCAAAGCAGCCTATTTTCTGGATTCCTCAACCACCACTGTCCCATATCAGAATTCTTACTGAATGACTAATCCACAGAAAACAGCAAATTTAAGTTTAATGCCTTGGGAGCTCTCCCAACTTTCTGACACTCCAAGAGGTTGTCCGGGGGCTGGGAAAGGCAAACCAGACAACTGGAGCAGATACACACCACCAAAAAAGGGACGAGTGCAACAACTTGTCTCTGCATCTGCAAACATCTACCCCCACCTCGCTGTTTTACAAAGGGCCACACAGGCTCAGCTCAACACACTCAGGAAGTTCAATATTTTGGCGATGCAGATGCTACAAAATGCATTTTAGCTTCATTATGAGTCCCCCTGCCAGCAGCAGCAATGCGGATGAGAAGGAACGTTTGTGACAGTAGTAGAATGACTAGGCCGGGCGTAGGAAAGTGTAAACCAGAAAGAATTCCTTTCCCGCACTTCACATTTTGGCTTAAATAATATTAAATAAATAAAGTACCACCTCAGGTTACTGAAAACAAGTCTCTCACCTCTGGTACTGAGCTTTCTTGCTAAGGTCACAAATATCCAGCCATGCAGATTAGATCTTTATTAATAATGCTTCACGCTTACATGGAGCTTTTCACACAGAGATCTCAAAGCACTTTATGAAGCAAGGCAAGTATCCTCCCGGTTTTACAGATGGGGAAACATATGGAGATGCTGAACCAACTTGCCCAAGATTACTGTGAGTAAGTGAAAGAGCAGGGAGTAAGACCCAGGTCTCTTGCCTGACCCCAGTGCATCATGTGACTCCCCAAAACTTTAAAAATCTATTTCCCAATTTCTCCATGGAAGGGTGGAAATTCCCAGGGTGCGACATTTCTCTGCCCTGAATCGGGATCTGCTTGCCTCACACTTACCCAGAAGTCCAACTCAGCTGAGATTACTGGGAAGACGAAATCCACACGCAAGCAACGTGCACAGAACACAGAAGGCTGCAACAGTCAAATTTAAAGGAAGAAGCTAACAAAGGCAGAGAAGCACTGGAATCCCTGCAGGGATAACTGCCCTCAGAAGCATGTCAAACTCACAATACAACAAAGGTTCTCATTAAACCCTTTAGCAGAACAACAGTGCTGAAGAGGCCATGTGCTGTAAGAGGATAATGGCTAGGAGGTGCCCCAGGTCTTGCTCCCATTGCACCTGGCCAGGATGGGAATTCGTTCTCTGGTGAAAGCAGACTGGCTCAACTGATATCATGCATTTCCTGCCCATCTCTTAAATCGGGGATGTTGATGAGCCTCAATCGGCGTAACTGAGGCATATAGAGGGGCAAAGCTAGGGCCCTTGAGCAGTTGTTCACACTATTTCACTACCTACCTTTTTTTTTTAAATCCTCCAAGGACCTGAGTCTGCATTTTGTTGCCTTTAATTGGGATTAAAACTGCTGAGAAGGCCCTGCACCTTTCAGTTACCCAAAGATCTGGATCAGGCTAGAGTTGCCCAATTCACAGCTGAACAATAACTGGGTTACGTGTTTTCCTGGATTCCAGGACATAACTGTTTATGGCTTCCACTAGAAGCTACTGGATGTTTCTCAGCTGCCACTCCCTGAGCATTACTTTGCTTTCTCTAGGTTCTCTCCCTCCTGCTAGGAATCCAGCTGGATGCATCACTTCCTCCCTCTCCGCTCCCATGCACAAACCAGAAAATGATTTAAAATATTCCTGGAGATTAGGAATACGGATCAGTCCCTTTAGTCATCAATAATAAGGCAAAGTTACATGAATAGTTTCTGCACACAGGGGGCACCTTTTGGAGAGGCCGAGACACTTAGGAGTGGATAGGGTAACCGAGCTTATTAACTTCTATGCCATTGCCCGCTACATGGTCTAGAGGGAAGCAGCCAATTTGAAATACATTGAAGGTGGGCATTGTTAATCAGGATACTGCACCTTTCCAGGACAAATTCACTCCTGTGGGGACAGGAGGGAGCTGGTGAGAATAGGAAAGTAGGAGAACATGTCCACCAGCTCCTTTGGACACAAGAACCAGCATAGTACTCACGGAGACCCAGATCAAACCAGCCACGGAAGCACAGCACAAGAGTGTGTGAAGAGATATTTGGCCTGCTCCAAGTGCAATTAGGCAGCTGATTCACGAAGCCCAGCGTTTGTGACAAAGGGAAACCGCACTAGGGAGTTGGCAAGGGAGAGCTCAACTCTCTAGTGAATGGCTGCTTGCTGGAGGTTAGAGACTGTAATTAGCTATTAACCTCGCTGGAATGGACTGAAGGATACCAAGTGCCTCTGATGCAATATGACCGTATCTCCCCAGACAGAACTTAGGCCAGCAGGGGTTCACTTTAGCACCGGTGTGCTCTGAATCTAGTCACTTTGCTGTAGCGATCCCCTTCTGTTACTGTGGTTTCCTTTATTGGCGCTTGGTCCAGTCTATGCTGCAGATTGAAGTTTATGAACTAATGGATCCTCCCCATTTTGTGCACTTGAATAAATAAAAACATCTTTTTACAAGTTTACTGTGCATCACACAACCTAAAAAATAAACTGAATAAAGTTTATGAAATTTATAAATTTTCATCACGTCTATAAAATACGGTCACTGCTTAGAGCGACACTTTTCTGTACACAGAACACCAAGTCACAATACAATTCAAAATGCACCAGTTTGATAGTGTGGCAGCAAGTTAAGCTAGATTGTGGTGTTTTTGTGAACTACCATTTAAACCTATTCAAAGCAAAGAAATACAAAAGCGAATGCACTTAGAAGTCAATAAAATGTACAAGGCTGAGCCATTTCGGAATCAAGTATCAAAACCTTACTAACAAAATACATTGTACTTCAACAAAAACAACAAGCTGAGAAAATCTGCTGCTATCTGCCCCAGCATAGAAGCTCGGTTTTCAATCTTCCCAATATTGTTAAAAAGGGCCTGACCAACACCAGTGATTATGCACCCTGTTCATATGCCAAATGACACCCCAAAACAAGTTAACAGTCTAGCTACTGAAATTCACAGTGACTTGAGCGCCACCAGGTTTTAATGGGCCCAGTGAAGTAGTCTAACAGGACTAGACTTAAGTTATGCTTCTTCTGTTCAAAGTGTCTGAACCAGCTGAGTTTGCACAGGTCAGATCAGGTAATCTAGCTGCCATTCCAGAGGGGAGTATTGCATTCTTGTTTGTAACAAACAATATTAAATGCCTGATAACTGAGCCATAAGCTCTGTTAAAAATAAAAAGAAACAACCACCCAAAACCAAAGACTGCCATTCTCTGTAGCTCCTGCTTTGCTGTAAACCAATGGACTTTGGTATATGAACAGAGTGAGTTGAATAAATAAAAGCAGACCTTTCTGAGAACTGGGTTTGGCATTGGTCAACCCTCAAATTCAGCACCAAGGATTTGAACTAGAGAGGCACAGTTCTGACGGATGAAATAGCACCGAGAGGAGGCTCTTTACATCTCTGCTGGTGTGCCAGTCCTTTATTATTCAGAGAATGGTTTCAATGAATTGCGGTTTTTTATGACTTTAGATGGAATAAAATAAGCCAAAATTGTTTTCATTTTTAAAAAAAGATAAATACTTTATCTAAACTATCGACAATACAAACTGGAGCTTTTTTTTTTTTTTTTTAAGCATTTTCCTTTGCAGTTTTTTTTTTCAACTCCGATTCACAGTAGAATATTCTTTTCTCTGTTATTTAGGTCGTTTGTTTGTTTGTTTACTTTGTCCAGTAGTAAGAGTAGAAACCCCTGCCAGGCCAGGCGAGCACCGTTCAGTGGAAGCTGAGTGAAGTTGGTCCACGTTGTCCTTGCATAGGTCACATTGGGTTGAGGTAGAAATCCTAATTACCTGTGGGACAGGAGGAGAGGAAGAGACCCGTCTAAATTAGATGCATCAAATCAAGTGTGTGCCAGAAATGTCATTTACTATATAGTTCTTAGACCTTCTGTTAGCCAGGATCAACAGGGACAGAAAGGAGAACAATCCATGTGTTGATATCAGTCAAAATTAGAGATAGATGACAACCCAACAGGTCTCTTCCAGCACACCCCAACCCTTCTTGGGCTGTGCAATAATGAAATTTGATCCCTTGTTCCTAGATTTAGGCTCCAGTTCAACAAGGTAAACACACAAGTAGTCCTATTGAAGATAATGGGATTATTCATGTGTTTAAATCAGGCATATGGAAGTCAATTGGGGCTTTTCCATTGGCTTCAGTGATGGACTTTGGAGCAGGATTATGCTTAAGTACCACTCAGAATCGGGGGCTTAGATATTAGTCTGCATTGAACTTTCACCATCTGCTGGCCTAGGCACCTCCATGTGTCAAGTCCAGTGCCACAGTTCCGAGGCCTTTGCACTACATCTAGCTTCTGTGTTTATAAAGGAGACACACTGCTCCTCTCTGGTGCTGCCTCTTCCCCTCCCCTAAATGTCTTGTCATTTAGATTGGAAGCACTTTGGGGCAGGAACTATCTAATGAATTTGTACAGTGCACCAAGGAGTCCCAATTTCAGGTGTGGTTTACTTAAAAAAAATAAAGGTATTTTCACAGTGCCTGCACCCACAGCATGCAGATATAAACAAAGGACCCAAAAAACTTAACCACAGTCACACCTAGACTGGCCCAAATACAAGAATTCCCTTAAATTAAAAGTGTTGAGGTTCTGCCGGTTGGTTTTGTTCTGCAGCAGGACAAAACTAAGACTTTTTGAAAGCTTTCCCAAAAAAACAGAGAAAGGCCCCCGCACCCAATGACCCTGTGGATAGGATAGTTACCTGGGATGTGGGAGACAGATTCAAGACCCTGCCTGAACCCAGATCTCCCACATCCTAGGTGAGTGCCCTGTCTAGCTGATTATTCTGGGGAGTGGGTCTTTTCCCCTGCAACCTGAGACACCTTCCAGATGACAGCTTTGTCTAAACCAATGCCTTTCTGCAAACAGTTTCAATTTTGACAAACTGGCATTTTCTAATAAAAAAATATTCATAAAAAATCCCTCCCATTCTATTCACACCCCTCCTCTCCAAATTCAAGTTTCCATCCACAGCCCCCGTTTCCTCAAGCCTATTTTCCAGGCACCACCTTATTCCACTTTATATTTCATGACTGTTTACATCTTACGCTGACACCAACTGCTGCTGCAGCTCTAGGCAAGTTACTTGACCTCTCTGCTTCAGCTTCCCCCATCTGCAAATCTGGAGGTAACTTACCTATGTCACATGGGTGTTGTGAGGATTTGATCACATTTGGAGAACAATTTGATGGTGAACACACTACCTACGTGCAAAGTGTTTGACAAGAATCTGAGGGATCCTGTAATTTAGTCAAATGCCACAAAAGGCAAAGGGTGTTACCCTCTACTGCAGGGGTCGGCAACCTTTCAGAAGTGCTGTGCCGAGTTTTCATTTATTCACTCTAATATAAGGTTTCGCGGGCCAGTCATACATTTTAACGTTTTTAGAAGGTCTCTTTCTATAAATCTATAATATATAACTAAACTATTGTTGTATGTAAAGTAAAGAAGGTTTATAAAACGTTTAAGAAGCTTCATTTAAAATTAAATTAAAATGCAAAGCCCCCCGGACCGGTGGCCAGGACCCAGGCAGTGTGAGTGCCACTGACAGTCCCCTCTCCCTCTCTGTATATGTGTGTGTGTATATATATATATACACACACACACATACACATATACACATATACATATACACATACACACACAGAGAACATGAAAAAATGGGAGTTGCCATACCAACTCTAACAAGACTAATCAATTAAGGTGGGCTATTATCAGCAGGAGAAAAAAAAACTTTTGTAGTGATAATCAGGATGGCCCATTTCATACGAGTTTTTTCATGAAGTTGATGGATTTCCACTTCATACAGCTAAATTCAGTGCCTTTTTTCTCCTGTTACTAATAGCCCACCTTAATTGATATATGTGTATATATGTGTATATTCATCTTCCTACTGTATTTTCCACTGCATGCATCTGATGAAGTGGGCTTTAGCCCACGAAAGCTTATGCCCAAATAAATTTGTTAGTCTCTAAGGTGCCACAAGTACTCCTCGTTCTTTTAGCCTAGCAGGCAATCTAGCAAGCCAAAGACTACCAAGGCAAGCAACAGCCCGATGGCTGACGCAATCTGTTAGTGCTTTACCTATCGGGGACGGGGAACAGACTTCCTGCTTTATTCTTATCGAATTCAAATTATAATCACAGGCTGATTACACAGAGAATGATTAGATCAGGTTGCCACTATGAGGCAGACACGAGTCACCAGGCTGCTTTTGTAACTCCATTTTCCACAATACTTTGCTTAGGCTCACTTTATCTGCAACCCTCCACTAGATCATCCTTATTCAGTTGTTTCCAAGAAAAAAAAAAAGTTGTAGCCTATGACCTCGAGTTCTCCTTTGTTAGCCATATAGGGCAAATTTGGTATGATGCCACAAAAACATCACCATGCTGCCACCTAATGTCAAAGCAGCAGCAGCATTCAAGGTAATGACATGCCAATCTGAATGGGAGCACACCCTGTTGTGAGGGAGATAACCCCGCAAAACGCAGAATAGGCAACAAACCGCTGCAGGGCTGTATATCAAGACAGATGCTTGGAAAATATGAACAATCAGCTTCTCTTCCTAATTTTTCTCACGCTCTCAAAGCAGCACATTTTCTAAAGTATTCAAGCCATGATACTGCAGGAAATGTTGCTTCAAATAACGTAAATTGGTAATTGCTGCTACCCCAGCCTGAACACAACGTTCCTGGATATCAGATGAGTTACCATCGTGAGCACTCAGTGTGTCGAGAAATCCTGACTCCCAAAACTGTGGCGCTTCGGTGTCTCCCCTCTCTGCCTTGAGATTACCTGCTCTCCAAATTTTATTGGGATCTCTCTATGTCAAAGAACCTGTCCCCACCCCGCTTCCAAGCTCAGTTATGGGCTGATGGCTGAAAAGGAAAGGAAGGTCATTTAGTATCTTGTACAAACCTCCTGTTTTCTCTAGCCTTACCTTACAAAATAAGAGCTGCTAGCTAAGCAAGCTCTTTATCGTGGCTTAACCCCAGAAAGGTGCGAAGCATAAGGAGACTGCATGCCAAGTGTAACCCATATAGCAGACGTGCCAGTTGCGCTGGACTGCGGGATCATGGGCGCGGTCTGTGCCAGCGCCAAACGGGGCAGAGGTGGGTGATGGACTGTAAAGGAGGGACGGGAAGTTTTGTGCTGAAGAGAAGCTAGCTTAATAGACAAAGAAGCATTAGCAGATTGGACAGAAGCAGCAGAAGAGGATGGTAAAAAAGCATCGTTAGCTGGGATGGACGGCAAGTTCTGCAGAAGCGCAGGCTCAGAGTTAGAAGTGAGTAATGGAGGAGGAGGTAATGAAACATTAGGAGGGGGTGGAGGAGGGGTATGAAAAACAGACTGCACTGGTGCTCTGTTTAGGTGTTGGGCAGCTCTGTTCTCACTGGATGTTACTAAGCTAGAGGAGGGGGACTGGAAGGATGAGGTGCTGGCAACAGCCTGCAGAGGGTTTAAGCTTAGCATTGTGCTGCTAGAAACAGCACTGCTGCTGAAACTGGCTCCAAACTGATGAGAAGAGGAGGCAGAAGGCACCGCATGGTTAAAAATACCTGCAAACAGGAGAAAAAAACTCAGCTTCAGCAGATGGGCTTTGTACAGTCACAGGTGACAAGAGAAACAAAACAAGAAGCCAAAAAAAGCAAAATTATAGCAGTTACAGCCCCATACAAAATATGCAGCATGAAATAGCAGCAAGCAATGAGAGATAATGGGTGCAGGCCAGGAGGTACAAGAGAGTCACTTACCTTCCTACTGCCAGCCTGCGTATGCCATGGGGAACAATGGCCAGACCCAAGAGAAAGCAGAACTTTTGATTCTACGCCACACGGGTAACCTTTTGAGGAGATTACCCAGTCACTAGAGTTCTTTATCTGAAGACTCAAATGACTGCTGTTCCCTCCTGCTTACCCACTTACAAGGCTGCAAGGGCAGAGAGCGTATGTCCAGCAAATCTAAAACGCTAAGAGGTGAGAGTTAGGATTTCCCGACATGGTGCATGGATGATTATGGGCAGAAACTGTCTGAACCTGCCAATACTTCGGGGTTAAAGGAAGATTCTTTCCTATCTGCTTCCACTAGTTTGTCTCACGAGAACAGCAGCACAGAATGCGAGAGGTGCACATGGCATTTGCCATTCCTGGCACAGAAACATTCACTTATCAGTGTCCGTTCAAGAGCCAGCAGAATCCTACACAAATCCCGTCAGCATCTCATCTGAAAAGGATACGGATATTCAGCACGAACAAGGAAGAGGAGGGGGAAGAATCTTATGTCCTAATCTCAACCTTCACTGAAGCTGACAAGTCAGATATCCTTAACTGTTCAGAGGGGGCAGCATGGCACGTTAAACCTTTAGACCTGCAGGGAGACCTAAGCTAGTTCCAGCATAGTGACGACTGACACGACCACATGTTATGAAATCAGAACATCGAGGTGCATTCCCATTTCCTGTAATGTTTAGTTCTATGTTCATCTAGCAGAAAGAAAGCTGAGTATTCCATCAGTCGTGAGAGATGCAGGATAGTCAATCCAAGGCAGAGCTGCTCCACCTCCTGCAGAAGTGAAAGGGTTTGGTACCTGCAGAGAAACACGGCCACACTTTCCTCTAGCCCTGCCCTTATACCAGAGAAACAAAGTTCTGCCTACCTCCAACTGTTCCACCTGTAACCCCAGGAGAGAAGTTCCCCATAGCATGAGAGTTAGTCAGTCTGGTTGCAGCTGATGACACGTGGACCAGACTGGCAGCAGCTGGCATTGAATTAAATAAGGACTGCAATACTGAGGAGTTTGTGACCGAGTTGAGGTTTGCCTGCAAAGCCATGGGTCCCAGGGGGAACTGCGATCCAGTGGTCAATGTGTTTAAGAACGGATGGTGCGTCTGAACAGAAGGTGCTGGGTTGCCTGCAGATGAGACACCAGTGGAAAGGCTTTTGCCATTGAGAAGGCCACCAGAAGATACAGCAGCAGCAGAAATGAAAAGGTTGTGGCCATTTTTAAACTCCACATCTCGGTCCCGTCCTTTGCCGACTTTGCCATTGTGCTGCAAGGAACTTTTTTCAGAAGAAGCCCCTGGACGAATGGTTAATTCACTGATCTCTTTACTTTTGACCCCTGACCGGTTTAAGTCTTCTCCTTTCATGCTGCCTAGGCCTTCAAGCTGCCTCTTGTTCAAAAAGGGATTTGTCTCCAAAATCCCCACATCTTTGCTCCTCTGTGACTGAAAACCCAGAGAGGAGTTGAGGGTCGTCACATCTGAAGTCTTATGAGGAAGAGAAGCACCATCAATAAAGCTGTGTAAACCGATGTCTGTGGTCAGTCCACCGTTATACATGGATCCATTAGCGGAGTTTGTATTGGGGCTGAGTCCGTCCGTCCCAGAGGAGGACATGGTGATGTTTTTCCGTGTGTGTGCTGCAATTTTGGCATCGATGGCCATGCCATCCTCAGAGGACGGCCTAAAGGCAAACAGGGAATTCTGGCTCAGAGATGGAACAGCCTGCAATGGGCTATCGGTAGTTTTGGTCAGGTTGATGTCAGAAATTGGTGAAAAGGTAGACTTCCATTTACTGCTATTCATGTTCTCACTGGTTTGTGCTTGTCTCCTCCCAGCTAAACTGCCACCTAGTTTGGAAGAAGGGTTGCATGCATCAATAAACAATTCATTTAATCTTCAGTAAGCAAAATCTGTCCAACAACTGACTCATTTTAATAGCTGATTCTGCTTTCTGAACACACAGGGAGAAAGTTCACAGCAGCTATTAATCCCTCTATAACCCTAGTTAAATGCATCTCAAAGGACTGATTAGGCTATTGGAAGAGCAGATTACATCAGCCTTCAAATCAGACACACACCTAGCCAAAAATTGGTCAGGCATCCTTGTCTAGCAAAAAAGTAAAACCCTCTAAAATGCTTTATTCCACCCATAGTTTTATCCCAAGTGCCAAGAGTCAGGACTACAACCTGTGCCCATAAATTTAAAAGGGCTTTTGACGCAACCAACTATAAAGAGATGGCCCCAAAGTTTGTATTGTGATGAAGGCAATCCCCTTAAGGATCTGTATTTAGCATAGACCTCTGCTTTGAAAGGCATGTCTGCTATATGCCACAAGTTCTCTCCCAGGAAGTCTGCTTATCAATTGACGGTCTAAAAACTACAGGGCAGAAGGCAGCACAATGCATTTAAATGGATGGTTAACATTCCCCAAACTTACCATTTTCAATAGTCTTCTGCGGAGATTTGCTTTCCAGTGATATTGTTGCAATTTTCCTCTCAATTCTAGTAAGAAAAGAAAATGACTTACACAGTGCTTCTTGAAGTCTTGCTGTTACTGAGTTACCCTTATGACTTACCTCTTGATTTTTAGGTTTCTGTGTCTGCCCAACTAATTTAAAAATGTACAATGCAAACTTCCTAGTTCATTGTCTCTCAACCTTTCCAGACTATTGTACCCATTTCAGGAGTCTGATTTGTCTCACGTACCGCCAAGTTACACCTCACTTAAAAACTACTTGCTTACATAATCAGACAAAAAAATATAAAAGTGTCATAAGAACGGCCATATTTGGTCAGACCAAAGATCCATCTAGCCCAGTATCCTGTCTTCCAACAGTGGCCAATACCAGGTGCCCCAGAGGGAATGAACAGAACAGGTAATCATCAAGTGGTCCATCCGCTGTCACCCATTTCCAGCTTCTGGCAAACAGAGGTTAGGGACACCATCCCTGCCCATCCTGCCTAATCACCATTGATGGATCTATCCTCCATGAACATATCTAGTTCTTTTTTGAACCCTGTTATAGTCTTGGCCTTCACAACATCCTCTGGCAAAGAGTTCCACACGTTGACTGTGCGCTGTATGAAAAAATACTTCCTTTTGTTTGTTTTAAACCTGCTGCCTATTAATTTCATTTGGTGACCCCTAGTTCTTATGTTATGAGAAGGAGTAAACAACACTTCCTTATGTACTTTCTCCACACCTGTCATGATTTTATAGACCTCTAGCATATCCCCCTTAGTCGTCTCTTTTCCAAGATGAAAAGTCCCAGTCTCATTAATCTCTCCTCATACAGCAGCCATTCCATATCCTTAATCATTTTTATTGCTCTTTTCTGAATCTTTTCCAATTCCAATATATCTTTTTTGAGATGGGGCGACCACATCTGCAGACAGTATTCAAGATGTGGGCGTACCATGGATTTATGGAGAGGCAATATGATATTTTCTGTCTTATTATCTATCCCTTTCTTAATGATTCCCAACATTCTGTCACAGCACACTATTACTGAAAAATTGCTGACTTTCTCATTTTTACCCTATAATTATAAAATAAATCAATTGGAACATAAATGTTGTACTTACATTTCAGTGTATAGTATATAGAATAGTATAAACAAGTCATTGTCTGTATGAAATTTTAGTTTGTACTGACTTTGCTAGTGCTTTTTATGTAGCCTGTTGTAAGACTAGGCAAATAACTAGATGAGTTGATGTACCCTCTAGAAGACCTGTGTGTACATCCAGGGGTGTGTGTACCCCTGGCTGAGAACCACCGTACTAGTGGAATTTATCATTACCAAGAAATAAGCTACCAAACTCTGAACAGAGGTTGTAATGGAATTTTACCTACATATCAAGAATACTTATTCATGGAACTTTTCATTGCTTTTTTCCTTCCTCAGGCAGCCAGATTTACAGCACCTTTACTCTTAAAGTGCTTCACATACACAGAGCAATTACTGCACCCACAAATGGGTAAGAACGTGACAGTGTTTAACAACATAGAGCAATGTTACACAACAGTTTGGAATAGGAAGTGAAGAGCTCTGTCTCAAGTTGAAATGGAAGTGGGAATTTTCTTAGCCAAAAATTACCCAAAAGGTGGGACTTGGTCAGGATGCTGAAGTTAGCACTCCTGCAAAATTTATGCTCATTCTCCCACACAAAGCCACCCACTGCAAGCATTAAAAACCCAGCTAGGCATAGGTTCCTTATGCTCATTCTGCTTTCCAACACCGTCACTGTTTATCAAGAGATGTTAGCTACTAAAGTACACAATATATATAATGCTGAAAACAAACTCTGGCTGACAAGCAGGTTCATGAGATAGATCTTTGTACTTGGAGAGCTAACAGACCAGGCCTTGCATCCATGACCCTAGCCTAGAGAGCTGCATCTTCAGATCAGATAAAGCTGCTGACCTGACATCGACACAGTTATATTCACCTGGTGCTATTGTGCTCATCTTCCGATCCCTGTTCTTCATCCGAAGTCAGTGGCGAGTAATGAACACCGTTGGTCTGAATCAGGGGCTTCTCTTTTTTCAGCACTGGAGGCTGGTCATTGTCCTGGTAGGGAACAGGAGAGTTCTTCAGGGAGTTTTCAGGGGAGGAAATGGCTGTTATTTCTAAAGGCTGATTAATGTTATTGACCTGGGGTGGGAAGAAAAAAAATGTTAAAGATGAAAATATTACTTTAGTAAAGAACTTCATAAGACAATATTCACTCACACTCAGCTTTCAGCTTTAAGACTAGCTTAGTGTTTAACACCAAGAGTCATGCTATGCTTCAGTGTCACAACCCTAAAATCCCTGCACAATGCTTGGCTGCCTTTCTGAGCTTTCATGGCTGAATACTTGACCTTGAAGATGATAAAACTAGGCAGTTAAATGCATGAAAATAGGGCAAGAACATTTCACCTCAAATATCAATTTCTGATGACATGATGAATACAACCTACAGGTTCTCATTAGGAACATCCACCGTGTGTTTTATGAAACACTTACTGAATAGCAGTTGCTTAAAGTCAATGGGACATAAGCACGCAAGTCAGTTAATTTATTTTAGACGGGGTAACATTTAGATTTCACTATAAGCAAACATATGTTTCACGATCACTTGGAGAATCAGAATCATTTTGTTAAAGATTCTGTTTAATACTTAATATAATTTTTTGAGGGGAAGGTAAGATGACTTAAAATATTCTGTAACTACATCTAAATGGATCATTGTAACTTTCAACCACCTGTTGGCTTTTAGAGGAACACGTTCACATGGGTTTTTTATGCTACAGTCCAGAACACCAAAACTGTAACAATGTACAGTACTGACATGCCAAACATACCTACACTTAGCCGCAACTCCCATCATTCTTTTCCTTACCATTGAGTTTATATTAAGTGGTGAGCCTGAAGGCTGAGTAAAGAGTCCAGCCACAGTCGGTAAGGATTTGCGTTTAGGGGACACCCCGGAGTTCATGTTTAGATTCCCTGTCGAGGATCTCTTCCTTCGACCTCGTTTCTTCCCATCCTGCATGTATGCTTGGCCACAGTCCATCCGAATGCTTGCAGTCAGGGGACTGTGCTTGTTAGACGGAGACTGTTTTACGCTTCCTGTACTAGGAGAGATTGTGAAGATGATTCTTCTCTTGGCCTCGTTCTCAGGATCGGAAAAGGCAGCATCAGGCTGAAGTTCCCCCTTTGTTCCTTCGACAAACATCTTCTGAGCATCCACATACTGCAGTACTCCTACCATGCTCTGGGAGGCACCATTTAACTTGGGGCTTGCTGAGTGCTGGTAAGCCGGGGAGTTCTGCCCAGAGTTCCGTGACTGCATCATTAGCAAAGAAGGGTATTGTGGAGTGGAGCTCCGAGACCCTACCGAGTTAAACAAACTCCCGGAGTCGTCCACAGCTGCCTGATCAACACTATGGTTAAGGTGGGCTGGGCTGTTTGAAAGAGTTCCATTAACTGCCATGGAGCCAGAAGAATATGAAAAACCTGTGGAAAGGGAAAGTGTCACTAAACAGAAGCAATGATGTATCCCTTCCAGTGCTAGTGAGACTAAATCTCTGGGATACGTGTGAGTGTTCAACTATCCTATCTGTATTAGATTAACTGGCAATTCTGGCAAAGCAATAACTCCCAGTCATCTGCATAATACTATGTATTGAACTCTGCAAGGCTGCCCATCACACAGTGAAGCCAAGAACATAGCTGTATGTGTTGGGGAATTAAGTTAGATTTGTCAGTTCACTCTGTTCCCTTTTACTGACTCTCAAAAGTTCATACATAACATGCAAGTGTCCTACTTTTAACCCAATTTTTGTCACAACGCAAGTGCCTTCTCCTCATAAGATGCTCACCTTGGATTAGAGCCCAAGAACCTCTCTGCTCCCAGCCCTTTCCTCTAGCCAGTCAACCACACAGCAAGAATCAGCCAGTTTCTTTCCAAAGAGACTGTCATCTGCACACCTAGCCCCTCCCCATACCTCAAACCCAAAGGAAGCAGGGAGAAATCTGTGGTGGATCTTCAGGAAGTCAGGGGAACTAAAGGAACCTATGTGGGAGTTGAGGGAAAGGGGAGTAATGACGTTAATTTAGTATCTGCAGCAATGCATCATGCATGGAATTTAGAGAAGGCCTTCTTTCCTGGGATAGTTGGGACTAAGGGGAGCTGGGAACCCAATGTTACTCTGCAGCATTGACTATAATTGGCTTCAGAGGGAGCTGCCTTCAGCCCTTGTCTGCTGAAAGGATGTTAATCACGACAAAGGCCCTGAGGGTGGGGAGCACAGAGGAAGAATGACAGTGCAAGTATGAGGAGGATATAGCTTGGGAAGAGCGCTTCCTGCAGGCTATGCTGAAGTGGCACTCACTGGTCCTAAGAAGTCTGAATAAAGGGTCTTGGAGTGCTTTTTGGGAAACTGCTCCTGCCCCTTGAATGGAGTGTAGGAGTGTAGTGGGTTTGCTAAGCTCCCTATTGTTGAGAGTGGCAGACACAAAGTTAACAGCTGCCTTTCCAGATGCCTGAAAAAGGCCTGACTCATTTCTCTGTGCCAGGGTTCCCTTTGGGAATGTGCTCAGATTACTGGGGAGCAACAGGATCCACCACAGTGGTACAGCTGGAGGTAGGATTTCCCCAAGGGTGGGGAGACCATCTGTTCCATCCTTTATTTGTGCTGATGAGCGAAAGAGCTAGAGGCAATGGTCTGCCAGCATTCCACACAGCAACTGCAGCTAGGAGAATCGGGAGGATAAGAGGGGTCACACAAACAGGCATGCAGTTGGATGTGAGTAAACTGAATCTATACAGATGCTGGAAGAGAGCCTAAGGGGAACTTCTTGCACTGGGTGTTCAGGACTGACCAACAGGAACACACTGCCCATCTTGGTTTGTGATTCTTTTGTCTGAACTGCCACACCCATATGTTTCCACCAATGAATTACCCTTCCCTTCATTGTGTTTTCTCAGCCCTACTACACCCTCAATCCAGGTCCTCCTCCTTAACCCAGGAACATTCAACCTCTTGATATGAAACTGCACCATACATCCAGCTCTCTGCAGCACCAGGGGCTCTCAATCCCAAGTGCCCAAAAGCTCAAACACACATAATAAAGAGAGTTATTGCTAAGAGACATGGAGGCGCCGTAGAGGGGAGTTCATTACCTGAGGTAGCCAAAGCCAGTGGCTTATTTCCAGCAGCATTGCTTATGCCATTATGAGAACTAGCACCATACTGTTTTTCAAGTGTTGACGACGAGTCTCGATTCTGATGAACTGGACTAGGTGTGCTTCTCTGGAGGAGGCGAAAAAACAAAGGCACTTCAGTCCAGGAAGTTTGTTCAAGAGCTGTTCATTTAACAGAATTCATGGGCATTTGTAGGTTTGTGGCTTTAAATCCCTCTGGATTCCCTAAACCTTCTAGACTTTGTATATTTTCAGAAAATTACAGTTTAACTCCAGGCTGCCCAAACATCATCAAACCAAGGGCTGCATTGGCATCTTGCTGCAGCTAGTTTCATGTCGCCTGCAGAGATGTCATGTCCCAACAGGTAACAATCTTTCCACCATAATGCATCACTGCATCCTGAGACATGACCTCACTGCAGACCACACCTTCTGTATTAGCAGGGAGAGCCAGGCCCTGGACTGCAGTGCAGGATCCCAGGGGCTTCATCTGATCATCTCCTGAAGCGTCATTGTCCATGCACAAGGAATATTCCACTGCCCACCAAAAAAAAATCTAGCACCTGCAATAAAAATGACTGTCTCTGACCTCATGTACCTAGGAATGTATTGGTGCACAAATTAGAGTCCTCCAGTAATTCCAGAGCCTCGGTAGCCTTCCTGCTACTGTGCTGTAGTTTGTTTCTAGAATTGCTGGTTTCACATACGTCACATTTTCCAAAAGCACAAGGAAGTGCTTGTTTTGACAGGGTTCCCAGGTACCTGAGAAACTCAGGTGTTAGACAAGCCCGTGACCTGTGCTCACAAGCCAAAGAGAGGAAAGGGACTGAAGTGATTCCTCTCCTTTGAGGAACAAAGGGTGAACTCAAAAATGTGTAGAATGGTTTACCCTTTGGTCCCATCAATGCCTGCAGTATAACCAAGCCACAGATCCCTGTTTGGATTAGGGGACAAACCTATTGCAGCTACATCATAGTTAATAGTGATTGGTTAGACACGACCTAAGGGCATTCCACCACTGGGTTAGAGGTTTGGACTATTCAAGGGTTAGCCCAGTTATGGGACGCAGTTAGATCCCATCTACACGACAACTTTTAATATTATTTATATTGAGTTAGCGTCTACAAGCCCGTGTCATGGACCAGGATCCCAATGTGGTAGTGGCTGTACAAACACATCAAAGTGCCTTTGACTCAGGACAACTGTGTCGTAATGAGGTCCCTCAATCCATAGTTTTAGTGTAGATGGGAAAACAAACAAAGGGCTGTATTGTACCCTCAGTTCACACACACAGCTCCCCTGAAATCAGTGAGAAGTGCACACAGACTGAAGGCATGGTGTCATCCTGAGTATTTCTGTTCTCAAAATGCCTCCATAATGAATAAGCCATCAGGAACACTAAAGAGAGCGCCAGATTCCCACCTGATGCAAGTCAGCATAGGCCCGCTGAGTTCCATGGAACTATCCCACACTACACCAGCTGAGTGGCCCAGTACATGTACACACACATTGCAGGTGCTCACAGACTTCAGAATCAAGCTCTCCCTTTGCCAAACCAGTTATCAGCAAGGGATGTTTCCCAAGGGCAGCAGTGTAATTCTATACCGATGCCACCTTCCTCCATTTTAAGAGATGTGTCTGCCTGGAACTAAGACAATGGGAGTCTCCAACAACTGCAAGGCCTTTTGCTAGGAGAAGGGACACGGGGAGTCAGACTACAATACCCTCCAACTGCAGCTGGCTGTGGCATCTGTGTAATAATCCCTTATTTAGTTCATCAAATAAAAAACTCCCTCTGACAGAGTGCTGGAGCAGACCCAGCACTCTGGCCACTAAGGTACTAGCTCCCCACCCCCACTGGATTTAATTGGGGGGGATGGGTGCTTAATGGCTTAATTAGGCAGGAGGCTGTTGAGCTAATAAGAGCAATCAACTCATCAACTGGGAACAGTTAAAGGACATGAAGGAAGTACAAGGGGGAGGCTGGCAGAGGCCATGGGATACATGATCTCAGGCTGGAGAGATCTTTCCCTCTCCTGTGCCAGAAAGCGGGCTACGGGGGGAAGTTTATGTCCAATTGTATGTTGCTGCACAAGACTGCACTTGTAAACTGCTGGAGGGGACTCAAAGACCACACTGGTGGTCACAAACTGGGAAGCATCCAGCTAGTTTGAGATGGTTCAATGGGCTGAGAAGGGAGCCATTAACCCTCCTCTTCCCTCCACTACCATTCAGGTGGATTCCAAACCCTTTGGCAGAAACACTGGAGGGAACTGGATGCCTTACATCCCTGGTCTGTCAAGCACTGATCCTCCCTCCCCCACTGTCCTTTTCATGCTCTTCCCCCTGGGAACACGCACCAGCATAGGTCTTCTGAGATCACAAGAAAAAAAAAAAATAAGAGTCCCAAAACATTTCCAGTTGTGAAAGCTGAAAAGAGACTGCAACAGCTCATGCTTGGCGTGTGACAATTTCAAAGCACTGCGCAAACTCAACCTCAGCCCCCACACGAGACAGCCCCATTATACCAATGAGCAAACCAAGACAGACGTTCATTTGCCCGGTGCCACATAGGAAGTCAATGGCTGAGCTGAAATTAGCACTTGCGATTCCTCACCCATAGGCCCATGTCCTACCCACTAGGCTATGCCTGCCTCTCCAGCATGCCATCGTTTCAGAACGTAAGTTGTTTGGGGGCAGGGACTTCATCTCTCTCCCTGTCCAGGACACATGCTGGTCCAACATACTCTAGGAAAATAACTGTCCAAGATCCAGGTAGAGAGACAGCATCAGCAGTCACTCCAAAAGCTCAAGGGTATTCTAGCTCAACGTCCTGGCCAGGATTCTGGTGCACGGTATACGATTATTCCCCAGTTTGGTTTTTAGTTAGGGATGGAAAGTGTTGACAATCCCTTACTCACCACCTTCTCAACACGGCTAGGTAGGACTACGCTGGCCAGAGGGATACTAACAGGGAGTTTATTGGGCTGCACCGTGCTGAGGGGAATACTGATAGGGAGGCTGGTGATAGTTTCTCCATTACTCGCAGAAGTCCTCTCTCGCAAAACCTGCAAACACAAAGGCAGCCTGTTTTAAAGGGGGCTTGTTACTCACTAGTGAGTTTCCCCAACAATGACCAACCCTGCTACTTCTCAGCATATGTTGACATTTTTATATAAAAATAAGCTGTGTGCATTTTTCCCCAGGCACTTTTGCTGTTCTATATAACGTGCTGCCTGATGGGAACAAATACGAGAAAAGGGCGTTTGGACGTATTGCAAAGACAGCACGTCAATTCAGCCAACAACCCACTGCAACCATAGACGAACGGCTGTGTTCAAAGGAATCTGAACCAGATCACCTTGGACAGGAAGGATGGAGGCTCCGATGTGGGCCTCAAGGGGGAGAGGGAGGGAGTTTTCGAAAGCTTGTTTCCCCACATCCTTGCCCGTGCTTGGGGATTCACAGCCTCTTATTTCTTAACATTTACATCAATGAGAAGTGTAAACATTGATTTGCTGCTGGTGAAAGGCGCTTGTCCGACAAATCTGTAGACAGAAGCCCTCTGTCCACAGAACAGACACAGCAGGCAGCAGCAGCGCAACCTTCCTATCACTGCTACACGCTAGTGTGCCTCTACTCTGCTCCAGGCACATCTACATGGGAGATGATAGTTCACACTCCATGGTACCTTCTCTCCTCAGCCTCTCTGCTGAGGCCAACATCTAGATGATGTGAGGTGGGATTGGTTAAGTGAACTAGAGTAAAACACTTACTCATTTTACAGAGTTCAGTGAAAGGCATCTGATAGCAATAAAACTTTTGCTCACTACCAGCCTAATTCATAACCAGACTCTCTCCACCATCCAGTTACTTCTTTTGATGTCTTGGACATCTTCCATTTCATGTTACACCCAATGTTGAGTTGTCTTTTTCTATAGCTACCAGAAAGGATGGAGTCCACACCTTCTAGTCTAGAGCTTTTATTTTTTTGCTCCGTCAGAAGCATTTCTGTTGACAGCTCTGTGCAGAGAAGCCAACGCATTCCTTACCTTCTCGCCTGCAATCGGTAAGGCCGCTGGGGAAGAGGGCCGAGTTTCCTGAGGACTCAGCTTTATGCCATTTGAAATGCCAGGGCTTGGATATGTAAGGCCATTCTCTTTTACATGGTCAGCTCTGGAACAAAGATGTACACAGTCAGCTTTTTCCTTCTAATGCCCTTTGTCCAAATGAATTCCTATTACAAACTCAAGGCATTATTGCCTCGCTTACCTGATAAACTGGCATTGCTGGATATACTGGCTTACAGTTAAATGACTATGCCACAAAGCTTTACCACACTAAAATCTAGGCCGAGATTCTATTTTCTTCTACTGTCTAGGTATATTACCAGCAACACGACAAGCATTACCACACCGCATTTCCCAACACAGGAACTGACCACTCTCACCTCTGGTGTATCTCATTAGTTGTTGCTTTTCCATTGACTGCATGGTCCTGATTCAAGTGTCTCCTTAGGGCTATCTTAGCTGGGGAAAACCTGGTGTAATCAGGTAAGGACAAGCTTGCTGTCTTGTCCACCTTCTGTCTGCTGCTGTGGTTTGGGGTGCAAGGAATTATTTCTTGGTCCAGGTGAGAGGTCATGTATTGAGGGGTGTTCTGCTTGGAAGAGGGCCTGCTAAGAGCATTATGGATTTCATAGGGAGTAGCATGGCCATTCATGGACAGTTCAGGGCTCATGCCATTGATGTGGGGCATAGGAAATTTAGAGCACTCAAGCTCAAGTTGGAATCTGCCATGATCAGCCTCAGGCTCACGGCTTAAACGGTTTTTATTGCGTAGTTGTACCGACAGAGACTCGTCAGGAGGCATATACGATTTCAGCTGCATGAGCTCCTGCTGCCTTTGACTTTTCTCAAGCTCCACAATGCTGATCTTTAAATGAAGAGGAGGACAAAGATTAAAGACTGTACCTAAAAATTATACCACATTTTGGAGTTTTCCCTTCCAGGTGCTTCTCAGAAAAAGTGTCCCCTTTTTTGGTGATAACTCAAAGCAAACAATCTATAATTTAAAAAACAAATTTCAATACACCGCTCTGGATTTGTGAAACAAAGGTACAGGTAGAAAAAAGAATGTTCAAACAGACTACTAGGGAACATCTTCTAGAGCATGTCAGACAATTTCCAATAAGGAGTCTGTAAAAAGTCAGATTTAAATAAAAATACAGCCTAATTTCACACTATGGGGTTGGGGGGGGGGGGGCAGAGAGGAGGAGGGAGAATGACACCCCATACTAAGAGTGTCCAACCATGTGCCCGATAACACATTTGGACTGGGTTACCACTTCTTATGAGAACCAACCCCATTGCGAAAAGAAAGGTCCTCTTGGCAAGATGTTTCTATGGGAAGTGATGTCTGACATGAGACACGCACACAGGAGATACAATATAGGAGCAACAGAACGAAATAGAACAAAACTAGTAGGACCTTCCTTTTCACTAGACAAAGCATTTTAAGGACACAGGGAACAGCTGATAAACCAACGCTCAGGTTCAGAAGCCCAGAGCAATACTGGAGGCCAAGCAAACTTCCATTATTTGCCCTTTATATAGCTGAAAGATTATCTGCAGCTTTGTTCTTCCTAATTTTATCAACCCACCTTCTAATCATTTTGTCATACTACTATCATGGCAGCAGGTTTATGTTCCAATGTCACGTAATGCAAAAAAACCAACATGTGCCCTAGCAGGAATACTGGCTGAATACTACTTCGAGCTGGTGGCACTAAATTTGCTCCTGGTTCTACCTGCAATTCCAAACAGTGCTTTTGTTTCTCGGAAATCTGATTCTTCAGTGCCTGCTTTTCCTTCAGTAAGCTCTCCAACGACAGCGTTGACCAATCCAACTTCAGTTCTTCGCATCGTGCTTTAAGCTGCAAGGGCATTAAAGGCTTGGTCAGTGGCATGTTTGACAATTCAGAACTATCAATAGAGCAGGGCAGAATTCCATCCTCCTTGCCACTGAAATTTGAAGGGAAACTTCGATCATACTGAAAACTAACTCTCAATTCAAGGCAAACATTGCAGCTTTACAGAAAAATTGGTTTCCAATCCCTATTTAAGCAGCTGGAGTTGGGGCTTATAAGGCTAACATTACTCAACATCCCTAAATGCTTCTGCGTAGTTTCTCCCACCCTAATATTAACTGCATGAACTGCTGAAAGTGACGGATATATAAATGCTACAGCCAAGCGAGCCCTGGGCAAACTTCTTGGCCACAGTGTTCTATCACCTCAACTTCAAACTGCTATCCCACATGCGCAGAGCATGTCTGCACAGCTGTGTACTGTGGACGAGGTTGGGGCCACCCAAATCAGCTGTCACGTCAGAAAACTTCTGGATTTAAATTAAGACGTCTGTGAGAATGGACCACCCACCCCACCCTTTGGGTCAAGATTCATTCTTTTGAAATGCATCTTGATTAAGAAGTAAGAGAAAGAAAAGAAAGCAACTGGCGACTGTTCTCAGAAGCCAAAAGGTCTAGGACTAGAGAAAAGCCCCAGATAGCACAGGAACTAGAGAGTGAGCACAAGAACTGGACCCAGGAGCTCTTCCCATCACCAGCGTAGCATTCTTTGCATGGACAACATTCTTCTAGGCTCTAGAGGAACTAAGATTTCCGTTCAGTTTTTGTTCTCATTAAGATATAAAAGGGGAAATAGCAGTTCATGACCTGCCTTCTATATATAAAATGGCCATCACTTGGCTCACACATTGCTAGTCAGATGGAAGCACGGTACATACCAGCTGCAAGCTCTGGTTCCTGAGTTCACTGTTATCTTTCTCCAGCTGCTTTGTCTGTTCCTTCAGCTGCTGGTTGTGAGCAGAGATCTCCTTCTGAGCCTGAATCAGGTCATTATATGTCAGAGCTTTAACTCCCAACTACAGGATGAGGGGGAGAAAGGATCAGATTCAAATGGGACTCAGTATTCCAATTTCAGACAGTCGGCACACACATATAGTAATAATATTTCACATTTCTATATTGCCTGTCGTTAGGGGACTCACACCACTCTGACAGTCATTATTAAAACTTCCCAACGCTTCTGAGAGGCAGTGTATCACCATCATCATTCCCACTTTACAGATGGGGAAGTGAGGCAGAGACGCCGAGATACCTTGTGTAGTCACAAGCAAGTCATTGGCAACGCTGGGAATACAAACCAGGAGTTGACCCCCTAGTAGGACCATATGATCACCTGTTTATGCAGTGAAGCAGCATGCTTCTTTGCAGGCCTGTGAACTTTCATTTGACCTATCTGCGTTTGTTAAGGTGGTGTGGTACCCACCAGTTTGTCCCAGTGTACCCTCCCCCATGCTTTTTAGAGCCACTATAGGGAAACAGGAAGCTACTGTGCCTCAGCTTCCCCATCTGTAAAATGGCAACAATGCTGAGCTCTTTTGTGAGACACTGAGCACTACAGATGAAAAGTGCTGGGTAAATACTGCTAGCTGTTATATTATTACTGTGCCACCCAATGTTATTGGTAGTACCAGAGTAGCAAAGACTCCCCAAATGAGGTCAAGGCCTGACAGTACTAGACTAGCCCAAAGAGTTCACAGGCTAAACAGACAAGACTGACAGCAGGTGGAATAAATGTTGTCCCAGAGATCACGATTTGCCCGAGGTCTCTCACAGTCTGACCAAACCAGGAACTGAACCCAGATCTCTTGCCGTCCAGTGGCTCAATCACAGGACCAATTCAATGAAGCTGAGCAGCGCAGTAAGGACTATGTTGTGCGTAAGGGGGATATAGCCTGGTTTGGGTGAGTGTAAACGAGTTCTCCAGATGTGCAGTTACTGATTAATTCCACCACCGTTATTTATCAGAACAGTAGAGCACCCTGTCAATCTTTATGCTGCAGGTGAATGAAATCACTGCTTCTGGGGTGACCAGAGATTTTTATTTGATCGCTTTGTTCAATTTCCAAGTGTGTTCTGTTCTCCCCCTTCATAAGCGGAAGTGGCTGGTGCACAGGGTCATAAATCCACAAATAAAATGGTGCAGTGACGTGACACCAACACCAAAGCCTGTGGATCACCCAGGGGCAGGTGTGCACTTTTTGGAGAACGATTAGGCAGACGTGGCAGGTCTACTCAACTAGGGAAAATGAATGTGCTTTCTGTGTGCTCCTTTGCTACTTAATGGAAAATCAGCCCCGAGGACTGTCACTAACACCCCTTCTGGGATCAAGGTATGGTGGTGGGACTGGTAAGCTATGACTTAAGCAACAGTGATGGACCGGACCGAGAAGGAAATACATTCCATTGTGCAGCCACCTGCGGGTAAGGGCCAAGATGTCAAAGCCAGAGTAACACCTCAAGAATGTTGGATTATTAATTTCCAACAAGGATATTTCTCTGCAAACCATACCTCATCGAGTTTCTGTTGAAAGAGACGTTTAATTTCCTCTTTCTGTGCCTGGCAGTGGGTGAATAACTGTTGTGCTGTCCCCAGCAACTGAGCATTCTTTTCCTGGAAAAGTTGTTAAAAAAAAGAAGAAAAAAAAGCAGCAAAGTTTATGTCAGACTCCCACTGGAATGTGTGTGGGAAGGTCCATCTCAACAATTGACATTTCAGTGATATAGATGCTTACACAGACAAGAAGAATTAGGAACCCTATCGTAAGAGTGAGATCTATTAGCCCATGGCATGGTCTTCCAAGATAAACAAAGGAAGTCCCATCACCTGAAATATTAAAAACTGTACTGGACAGTTAAGAATGATCCTGCACTAGAAAAGAAGAGGAACTAGACTTCTTCATAGACCTTTCCCATCTCTAACTTCTGCAGTTCTATATTTGCTAGTTTAATATTGTGGGTGAAACCATATTTTAAAACAAAGTACGCAGATATTTATTTATAGGCTTTTTTTGTAGTATTCGTCAGGATAATCTCTCAGCAACTCAAGTGCAAACCACATTTTATACATGAGAAACTGAAGCACAAAGAGATTAAGTGACTCATCAAGGACACACACTAAGTCTGTGGCTGAGCTGGGAACAGAACACAGATTCCCCCAAGTTCTAACAGAACATTCTTCTTCCAAGAATTTCAGTATGTCAGGGAAAAATCAGAAATATGTTAAGTCACCTCTTAAAGGAGTCCCTCTCAATTTTTAATATAGAATTCCTTACACTACCTGCTCTCCCTTTGATTTCTAGGACAATTCATGCATAGAACATTCACCAGACCACCACAAGGACTCCTTACTCCCACGCTCCCTATACCTGCAAAGGACAGGAGTACAACTGGGCAAAGAGGTTCAAATTTCTATGAAATACAAGAGTGTGGAGGGGAAAAGAAGCCACAAATTTGTGATTCTTCCCCATTTATCTCCCAGCTCTAGAGGAGATTTCTGCAGAAGCAAAGTATTCACTACCAAGGGTCGAAGAAAGGAAAAAGAAGGGGTCTTGCACTCATGAGCTATCCATCTGGTTAAGGAGCAGTGTTCTACACATGGGGAAAAATACAGGAGTATTACATTCGACCACAATCAAAACCCTCCTTTGTCACCTACTCCAAGGATTTTAGGAAGGGAGAATGCACAATCACCATGGCACTAAACCCATTGCTTAGGTGAGGCTGTGAAATCATTTGTGCTATGAATACCCAGCATTTCATTAAGTGTTACAGCCAGTACAGTAGCTGCTAAGGGTACATTAGTATACTAGCACTTCAGAAGCTTTATTAAAAACAGTTACATTTTAAAAAAGGTTTTCATAAGAAGACACAAAGTCAAAGGCAGTATTATAACCAGTACATACCACAGAACAAGTTATTTAGCCAGAGCAGTTTTGGATTCAGGTTTCACAATTCTTAACTAGTGATTCTCTCAGTGCCCAGTGCTACACTCCATGAAGAGATTTTGACTTACAAATAGTTTTACATTTCGGTTTCCCCAAGGGAGCAAAAGGTGTCAGATACCATCACCAACTTGCCCTCCTCCATACACTCTGAAATCACAACTCCAGTATACAGCACAACAGGCTGTGCAAGCGGACAGAATTAACTTTATGCTGCCCATTTTCCTGACACCAAGCATGTGAACAGAAGGATTTTTTTGTCCTCTGTTTCTTAGGGGACCATAAGCCGAAGCGGTAGGGGACTGTCAAACATCACTGACAATGTCTCAAAGCACTTAATGCAGCAAGCGGCATTTGGCCGTTCTCAGCAAAGGGATACCATCAGCCTTCCCATATGGAGAACAGTGCAAATTCTATAAAGTCTGTGAAACTTTATGCTACTACCCTGGATTGCGCATCTCATAAAACCCACCACATCCTAGGACTAATCCAGCAGCATTCTTCTCTGAGACTGCCAGAGGCCTAGAAATGGAAGACCCAAGGTGTTGAGGGTTAGAATTTTACTGTGTAGGCAGAGTTGTGTATAGGAACCATTATTCTGGCTCCGTACTCGTAGTCCCTATCTAGAAGGGCATTAATTAATTCCCTAACGGGCAAAACTATGAAGGAAAAAAATTTTGGTTAGTGAACTTGTACTCCCTCTGCTGGACATAGAGCTCTACTGCAGCAGAATACTGCAAGTAGAGCTGGGAGACATTTTTTTCTCAGCAAGTATTTATTAATTTTACCCAAAAATGCATTTTTTTTCAAGCACAGAAACTATTTGCAAATTCAGCAAACAGTTTTAGCCAAAAAACCTGAAAATTTTCAGAAATGTCAATTGGACTCAACATTCTGTTTGAATCAACCCAAGCAAAAGTTTCCATTTTGTTGAGAGGGAAAAACAGGGGAAAAAATAATCAGTTTTGGCTCAAAACAAACAAGGGGTGTTTTTTTTGGTTCAGCTACTGCACCAAATACTTATTTGCTCAGCTGTAACTGGAAGCTCATGCATAATAACTTTTTACAACTATCACGCTTTCCATTAGGCTCTCAAGCACCTTACAAACATCTCTCTAGGTTTTTATAACATGCCCCAACACCTATTCAGGGACTTATGGCTATTTTATCCAACCTGCTGTGTGACTGTTGGCTATTCCTTTACTTTTTGTTTTAGTTCTTCCATTTATTATAAGGTGAACAAACCAACTTCTTGATGTTAAATAGGTTTGAGGGTTATAGTCTAGGGTTCATTCCAATTCCTGGTTTCTGCACATACTACTGTAGTAGGCATTTTGACTCTGAGGGATTAGCTTTCAATGGATACTTTATTCCAGAAAACCAGAATAAGGGCTATTTTATAATTCTCTAGCACAATTTTATTGTCCCATATGACCCATCTGCGATCTCAGAATAGCACTTACTGAGCCACAATTACCTGACGGAGATTGTAACCAGTTTGGAAAAGACCATCTCATGTAACTTTTGGTCACCTCCTCTCCTGAAGCTCATCAAGGAAAGAGCTGACGTTGAAATGGTGGCGCTTTAAAGTGTGACACTACTTTCTCTTGAAAGTTCATGTTTCTAAGTGCTATCTGTCTGCTATTGTTTAGTGTTGGGAGAACCCTCATTTTCATCTGTACAGGTGATCCCATATTCAGGCAAATAGCTCAACCATATTTAACAGAGTTTAATGAAAAGGAATTTAACAATTAATTAAAACTGGACAATCTTGTGAAAAAAAAAGTGAACATTAACCCCATTTTTCAGGGGAAACAGGGACAGAGAGGCAAAGAAACTTCATCAAGGTCACACAGTAAATTAGTGGCACAGCTGAGAATAGAAAACAGGACTCACAGTCCTCTGCCTTAACCAAAAAGGCATCGTCTCTCTTAAGCAGGGCCCTTTAACTCTGTCCAGGGCTACAGTGGAAGTAGGTAAATACAGATCCAGAATTCTGGGTCTCTGTGGCATTTTCTCAAATATCTATGGGAGGGGATGCAGAGGCTGTACACCTATAGCTAGAAATTGTCAGGAGACCAATTTAAAAAAAAGACACTCACCTTTTCCTGCTCCAGTAACTGTTGCAGGTTTGCTTTGTACTGAGGAGTTTTCATGTACGCCATGAACTGCATGTATTGGATCTTAAAAGAGTCTGTAACACAAATGCATGGATGACAACTTGATTTGGCGGAAGGGGAGAAAAACAATTTAAGACTCATATTTTGGACCACAGTTTCTCCCTGCTGCCTTTTGCATGGGTTAACATGTACACTGAAGCTCCAGAGCTCACTTTGGGGAATGCTGAAAGCTCCTAATTACAATGCAGGCTGAGCGCAATTATTTTAAATNATCAAGGTCACACAGTAAATTAGTGGCACAGCTGAGAATAGAAAACAGGACTCACAGTCCTCTGCCTTAACCAAAAAGGCATCGTCTCTCTTAAGCAGGGCCCTTTAACTCTGTCCAGGGCTACAGTGGAAGTAGGTAAATACAGATCCAGAATTCTGGGTCTCTGTGGCATTTTCTCAAATATCTATGGGAGGGGATGCAGAGGCTGTACACCTATAGCTAGAAATTGTCAGGAGACCAATTTAAAAAAAAGACACTCACCTTTTCCTGCTCCAGTAACTGTTGCAGGTTTGCTTTGTACTGAGGAGTTTTCATGTACGCCATGAACTGCATGTATTGGATCTTAAAAGAGTCTGTAACACAAATGCATGGATGACAACTTGATTTGGCGGAAGGGGAGAAAAACAATTTAAGACTCATATTTTGGACCACAGTTTCTCCCTGCTGCCTTTTGCATGGGTTAACATGTACACTGAAGCTCCAGAGCTCACTTTGGGGAATGCTGAAAGCTCCTAATTACAATGCAGGCTGAGCGCAATTATTTTAAACACAATAGTTTTGCACCATCTTTTGCTCTAGGAATAGTTATTCCAGTAATGTGCTTTCCTTTGCAGGAAAAATAATGTTTTAAGAAAACTAACCTGGAACTTTCTCCAATAGCATATTACTTAGAGTCTTAGCTGGTCTGTGCGTCATCCATTAACCACATAGATTAGCTCCCTCATTATAACATTTCTAAGAGCACATTTTCAGGAAGCAGACAGGAAGCTGATGGACCCTAATGATGTGTGTGTTGAAAAAGGAGTTTCTTAATGGATTTTAATGCAAGCAGGAGCAATAAAACAGGCAACCCATTATAATCATTATAGAAATGCACTCAGAGTGCTCCAACATCCTTCCAGTCTCACAGCCTGGGGTCAATTCTACTCCTTCTCCTTCACAGCTAAATAGCTGATAAACTCTACTTGTTCTTTACAATACCCCAAAATTCTCCCTCTTCCTCTCTATCAAAGCCTTGGTCCATGCTCTGGGCATGTCTTCCCTTGATTAATTGTAATCTCCCTAATCACAATGCACCCCTCAAGTCTATCCATCAAGCCACGGCTAAAGTCATCTTTCTCACCAATTCCCTCCCACCATGACAGTACATTCCTTGATCTCTTCACTGACTTCCAGTTTCTTCCTAATCTTCAAGGCACTGTCCCTTACACAGAACTCACCCCTTGTTGCTTCCTATACTTTGCCATTTTAACTCATCTTACTGCTCTCCAGATCTCCCCCTAGAAAGAACGCCACATCTTTTCCTCACACCATCTTTTACATCTGGAACAGACTCCCTGACCATTATAGCCTCACTGTCCTCCAAAACCCTGAGAGCATCTGATTTTGTTTTTCTACTTTGCTTTCTGGTTCTGGGAAAACACAGTTCTGCCCCCCATATTCCTTATTCATTAAGTTAAAGCACCATCTTATTTTAAAATAATGCAGAGTTGTTTCTAGATGAGCAGTGTCTGTCTGGGAAAGTAGTACAGCTTCCTGCTGAACCCAGGCTCCTTTCCTCTCATGCCACATGAGAGCTGAAACCCAGCCAAATGCAGTAAACGTAGACCAAAGCTTCAACTTTAGCAACATGCAAAAGAACGGACACATTGGCAATGGTGGAGGCTGGAAGAGAGCTGGCAGGTGCTCTCTTCCCTTCTGCAGTGTCACGTATGCAAGACAAAGACTCACTGTAGGAACAACCTCTCCTTAGTTATCAGAGGTTTAGCATCTTCAGTGTAAAGGTTCTTGTAACAAGCAACATAGTTGCCAACATGGTCCAAATTTTTAAAATGACATTTTATTGACTTGTGTTTTAGTCCTAGTGAAATACCCCATTTAAAAAGGCAATGGAGACTAAAGCTGATTTATCCACAAGATACATACAGCATGCACCACCTTTGCCCATGCCCCAATGGACCTCATCATTATTCTGAAGGGACTATTCCTAAGAGCAAAATGGTCTCGCCATGGCACATTCAGTCCTCTGCTGGAATTGCCAACAAAGGGGATATTAGGCCATTTGTTATGTAGGAAACAAAATAAGACACACACACCCCCACCCCAACCAGTTTCACAAAGGCCAAAAAGCTGCCAGAGTATTGATTTTAGGGGACCTCAGGTGAAATGCTCCATATCCCATTACCAATCCAGTTCCAGCTGCCAATATTTTGTTTTGTATTAAAATATACCTTCCTTCCCCCAAAATTAAAGCTTTAGTGTTTCAGTTTGCCTTGAATCTTTACATCAAAGCAATGTGATACATTACAACCACCACCCAGACAGCAAACTGATCAACCCATTATTTACTCCTTTCATTCTCTATGCATCAGGAGAGGAACTCTTACCTAGCAGCTTCTGTAGTGCGGGTGGGGTAGGAGTCACCAACAGTTGGTTAGATGAATGCCGTTGCACTTTAGGAGGTAGTTGGTAATATGGACTATGAGGTGACTTGTATGCATCTAGAGGAGAAAGTAATGCAGACCACATTTTAAATAATGAAACACAGCAAATGAGGAAGATGCCCTTTGCCATCAGGGAATATGTTTTTTACAGCACAGGACCCAGTAACTTGGCTAAGTCCCTCTCATGCAACAGATCAGCTTTCGAAATACACTTAGGATTTGTGCCCAACACATCAGTGAAGGCAAACTCTGCCAACCCTGCTGTTCTACCACCCCCCCTTCTGGAAAAGTCTGGATTAACATTAACAGCCAGCTGTCTGAGTGTCAATCATCCCAGCTGGAATGCAGGTGATACAATGACACAATGCAATAGGAAACAGGGAGAGGAGGTATGCGAAACTGAGGAGAAAGATTTAGGAGTCTGTGGTCTCTGAATAAAGAGCTCTGAGCATTCGCTCTTTCCTGGACACTAATTGAGACTCATATGGAAAAAGGCTCTTCCGCTGACAACCGCTGAGTTCCTCAGCTTACCCTGAGGAGAGGATGAGGGTGTCTGTGACACAGTTTGAGCATGCAGAAGCTCTAGTGCAGTTTGGTTCTTCTTGGTCTTGCGCTCTGTATTTGCAGTGTTCATTTTCTTGGGACGCCCTCGCTTCCGCCCTGCCATTTTCCTTCCTTTCTTACTCAGCTTTTTCTTGCGTGCTTTGGAGGGGGATGTCTTTTTAACTGCATTTGTCCCAACTTTTTCTTCTTCAGCACCAGAATCCTAAAGAAATTTTAAAGAGAAAAAGCTTTCTAATATTTAGCGGTTTACATTTGCAGAATCTCAGTTAATCTTTACCACACCCTTTTGAAATAAGCAAGTATCAACCCCATTTTATAGAAAGAAAACCGAGGCACGCAAAGATTAAGTAATTTGCCTAAGGCGACAAAGAGTTAGTGGTTAGATCTGGGACTGGAATTGTCCCTGGCACCCAGTATGCTATGCTCAATCTACTACACTGCCTCTCCTCTGGATCTAGCCATTACAGAGCAGGGTTTCCCAAACTGATCCATACAAAACTTGCTGCTCACGGGGAGCCTTATTTCAAGCTACTAAACTGCATTGAAATAAAAGCTGAAGTCACATTCAAAATTTTCCTCCTATTACTTTTCCATGTGAGCAATTGCTGCTTTTATAACAGGGATGTTAGGCAATTGTGAATAGGAAGGGAGGTAGCTTGTGCATTTATGGCTGGGAAAGCATGTGGTCCACATACCAAACTATTAAAATGTGGTATGGCCCTTGAAAATGTTTAAGAACCCCTACTCAAAAGTAAGGATATGTCAACACGGTGAATGAGACCAGAAAATCTACTCTGGAATAAACTATTCCAGAGAGCTCACAAACAGCACTAATTATTCTGGAATAAAGTGACTTTTATTGTTGAACAGTGTATCCATGCAGAGAGCTCTTCTGGAATAGATTTTCAGGTCAAACTCCCTATGCAGACAAGCTTTTATTGTTGGTGCGGCCCACAAGCTTGCGCGATAATAAAGAGAGAACATGTTTTTGTGTAAATATTCAAGAGGGAGTTGACCTTGTTTTCTCGCACCTTCGTTGGAGTAGTTGTGTTGCTCTTGTTTTCTCTTTGCTGACGACGTCTAGCTGCCTCTTGTTCCTCCTAAAGGCAATTTAAATGAGGGCATTAAAAAACATCCACACATAAGCCCAAAAGATAGTTGCTATATTCTCCCTTTTGAAGTACAGACTCCAATCTTGCCAAGCTAGTTCCTCTGGGATAGCCAAGGATAATCACTCTGACTAGTCCTTATATGTTAATAAATGACAGAACATCTTTTCTTAGTAGGCAGGAAGACACTGACTTACCCTGTTCCAGACAATAGCAGGTGGAAAAGGAAGACAACCTGAATTAGCTTTATGAGCTACACTATATTCCCATGGCAGTCTCCTAAACAGCATCTATGCAGATAAGCAACCACAAGGGAGGGAGAGAGGGCCACACACTTTCCACCCTAATGAGTAGGTCTTTGTACTTTTAAAAAAAGCCTCTGTTAAAACATCAGTGGCCTTATCCATAACTAACATTTCATGTATTGTTGCATCACTGCAGCATCTTTAAGGGCCTTACCATATCAAGTCATGAATCAACTCTTTGAAAGAGAGCCTAATTAAATCCTAGCCAAGTCTGTAGATAAGACAATCAAGATGAAAAGCAGCTGAAAAAGCATGAGTCCTGCCTAGCCACTAAGGACATGAAACTCCACAGAGCTCCACAAACCCACTTCCTTGTACTCTCCAGATGAGGTTTAATGTGTTGATAATTCTACCAACTATAATATCTTTAGGAACTAAGTAAAAGTCAGTCAGGATGGATTATGGTAAACTCAAACTCTCTCACAGTAATTCAATATCTTCATCGTTAGCAGGCAGGAAACTGCCAAAAAATAGTTTATGTGATTAGTTCACAAATATTTGAAGACAAAATTTGGTGGGTTTTCTCCATGCTTAGTGTCAAAATCTCCCTCTCACAAATTTGAAATCAACAGTCCAAAACCCACAAACCTAACAGCTACCATTAACCCTAATCGCAAATGTCATTAAAGGTCAGGTTTGGAGGAAAATGACTGAGCCCTAAAGCTTGACATGAAGAGGCTCCACAAATGCAAGATGTTTTCTAGATTGATACAAGAAAAGTCTAGCCATTTGTCATATGTAGTTTACATCTAAGCCATCATTTTTCACCACTATTTAATATGTCCCATTCAGTGAGACACAATGTCTCAAAAACCTCTGAGTTTTGAATTCCATGCACTGCAGTAAAGCACAGTGATCAATGACATAGGTTACATTTCCAAGTGAATGGTAGGTCAAAAGTAATAGCTGAGAGGGCCCTTCTTCAAAAACTCACTAACTGACAAGACTCAGCATTGAGACAGGAGAATTAAGCCATCATTACATTCTTAAAATCTGGCCTGTTAATGTTATTAACATTTAATAATACTTTAAATACAATGCAAGTGGAAAACTGCAAGGACTCTAGGCTTCCCTGATAAATTTTTAAGAATTATTATTTTATTTGGATGTGCTGTCAAAGCACCACTGCAGTCACGAGTTACTTCATTCCAATGTGATTAATTATCTACAGATATTGTCTCTTGATGAGCTTGAAACGTATTTCCCCATCTGCGTCAGATGTCTTTATGAAGCTAATGCTTAAAATGATCATACTGGATGTTTCATTACTCTGAATACATTATAAAAAAAATTAAACATAACTTACCCTGAGTTTTGGATTTTTGAGACTAGAAAAATAGTTTTCAAGCTGAAAAGGGAAAGATAAGATAGTCATTATACATATCAGAATACACTGATGCGTAAAACACTGATTTCTAACAGGAGTACAAAATTGCAGATGTTCTGACAATTTTCCCCTTTGATAAGCTACATCAAGAAGCTATTTCCATTTCATTCTTTCTGGAAAGAAGCAAACGTGGTGTAGTGGGACACAGTCCAAGCCTCAACATGGTTTATCATCTTCAATGCAGCACATCCTTATTATAAAGCTTTGTGTTATATATCTCTAGTCACCAGAAGGTTATTTTCAATAGGAGGCAAATCTACTCTAGTACTGAACTAAAATAAAACATTTATCTCCATTCTAACATACACATCTATAACACAGGCAAACTAGAGCAGATTTACAAAACAAGGTTGTACAAGCATGTTACCAAAATTCAGATCATGAAGGTGAAGTGTTTCTCCACAAAATAAGAGTGACATTTCTATGGACTTTGTTTATGAAGCAAAAAAATAAAGGTGAATGCACAGATACATTTAAGATGCCTAGGCTAATGCTAGAGCAACTCAAAATTTAATTCAGATTGAGAATTCTCATCAAGTATCCTGATGCCCTAGCATGAGATGCTTCACACATTTATTATACAGCACACTTGAAATTTTTTAAAAATTCACTCTATAGAGTCTTTACTCAGAATGAAATAGCTATTATGTAGGAAAAGCACCAGCAGGAGTCAGTGAATTATAATGCTAGAGGAATTTCCATTTTTTCATATGTAAGTGTATTTTGACTGGTTTATTTACATACAGACAACCACAGAGCTACACAGAATTGCATCCTTTGAGAAGCCTGCTACACTGAAGGAATCCAAAGCTAACTATAACAAAGTTGAAGTGGAATTTGGATATGTGTATGCATGCCAAGAGACTAAGCTGTGTGAATAAACTGTCCCCCACCTCCAAGAGCCATAATGCATGTCCAAAATGGAAAAGGAAGATAAGGAAGAACCCCGAGAATTCCAGAGTATGAGACTAACACGATGCTTCCAAGGGAAAAATGAAAGTTTCACTGGATCTACGTTTATACTCACTATGGTGCGATCAATAGTATGCAGGTAGTAAGAAACTGGTTTCCCAGTCCATGAAACCGACCCTTTCAGTGGTGATAACTCCACAACTCTCATTATAGTGCCAATATCTGAAGGAAAAAAGGCCAGTTAGGAAAATCAAGGTGAGCCCCATTTCCCACTCACGTTTATCAAAAGTAGAAGTGACCCAGCAGTTTCAGAACTGTGTTTTAACATAGCAAAGGTAGCCTTAGCATACAGAATGCCTTCTACCCAGCCAAGCCAGTCCACGCAGGAACTCTGATCAGGTGCCCCGTGGATTTAACAAGCCTCCCCCCCCAAATTTCAAAGTGATCTATGTGGAAGACACACACAGAGCCCTAATGCCAAGTGAGTAAATCCTTTCCTAAAGAGGATATATTCAGTCATATTATATGGTGCTAATTAACTGCTCAAATAGACCTGGAAACACTGGTCTAATTTATATATTTTAAGTAATTCTGTACTTTTTCCACATATCACTCTTGAGTTTAGATAAAAATCTGTGATCTGCAAAATGCATATTTAGGATATACAGTGTATTGTTTTTATTCTTCTTGCAGATACTCAAGCATTCTGGAGTAAAAGTAGCTAGAGTGGGCTTTCAATCTGACAATGAGCCCAGCTATGCTTCCAAAATAACTTGTTCAATACAGCTGACAATACAGCTACAACAATATAGACAGGGCCTTAATTTTGTTGGAAAGGGGTCACACATCCAGGCTAAAGCTTTGACTGTAACCAAGGCCTTAAGCCTAGCTACAGAATACCACTGGATCCCATCTACATAACAAATTGTAACCACCAAATGCCTGCGTGAATGGCATGACTGTGTCGGAGAGATTACAGATACTTATTTCTGCTGAAAGACGCTGATCCAACAGAGTCTGAATGTATATGAACATTATATACGGACAAATATGAGGTTTAGGATACAGACACTATGATCACTAGTTTAACCAAACGTTTTAAAACAGTTTTTGGTCTGTCCCAAAGTCTCCCCTCTCTCCATACCCCATTTAATGATTTTCCCCCCTCCAGAAGAGGAATTAAGAATGTCCCAAAGAAGCTGGATTACAAAGAGTTTTAAAAGGTAACATTATTGTCACCAATGCAGTTTTATTAACTAAGCATTTAACAGGACAGATTTTAAAAGCAAAGCAATAACAGGAGGCAGACTGTGCCAGCTGTGTCACATCAGGGCAAAAACTGGTGAATATAAATGTTTTTGGGAAATCTGGTGAGATGAATGCATGAAGGACCACAGAGCAAGAGAATGCACTTTCCTATGTCGGGGAAATGCAGATTTTGTTGCCATGAGCTCTAAGTAGACAGCATTTCCCTAAAAGCTACCATTTTTTTAAAAAGCCATTAAGATTGGAATGAGGCCCAGGCTTAGAACACTGCAGGCATATTTATTTGATATTGTATTTCCCATGTAAATTAGTAATTGGATGAGATTGGGTCCTGTAATTGAATTTCCACACTTTCTCTCTGTACCCAATATTTGAAGGTCATTTCCTCTGAGGCCTTCTTATCTGAATTCCTATAGCAGTTTGTTTTTAGGGAAAGTAAACTCCTTTGCAGAGGGTTTGTGAGAGGGAGCCATTTTGGTCAGCATGCAGCAAATTGGATAAGATTAAGTGCTGATGACAAACTTTAGCTTTTAATATGCAAGGTCTCATCAATACTTCGAGAGCTGTGACATGTCTCCTTCTCTGATATTTGGAAGGCACCTGTCAACTTGGTGTTTAACTTTAACATACAATAGTAGCTTTCTACTGAGCTTTTCCCCTTTAAAAAAAAAAAAAGTCATATTGAACACCATACAGTCACATTTAAGCAAAGAGAAAAGCCAATCTTACCACTCAAGTTTCGACTGTTTATTCTAAAGTTTAGAGGTGCAAAAGGCTTTGAGGACACGATTCTGCCACCTGGGAAAAAAGATGTAAATGATCCAGTTACCACTACTCTTTGACAAAAACCCTTTGGCGAAAGTAGGGGCTATATATTGCTTTATATTTAATACCAGAATAGCAACCATGAGCAATTGCACTAACACCACTGAATCACTTTAAAAAAGCTTGGGGTTTTTGTTTTTGGTAAAGATATAAAAAAATAACTACTGACAACATCAAGGCTATTCAAATAATGGTACCACCAGGTAGCCCTTAGATAGGGCTTTTCATGTACACATCTCAAAACATTCTAAAAAGTATAATGATCCCCATTTTACATTTGGGGAAATATAGGCACAGAGGCTGTGACCCAGGAACCTCTTACTGGCAAGGGGCATGCAGGGGGTGCAGAGGGGTTAAAGGAATCTCCTGAGTGTGATATTTACATTCTAGCTTACCAAAAGAGTGTCATCTGAGGTCTCACATAAAAGCTGGTGTCACACTGATCAGCAACATCATTGCAAAACCCAAGCATGCATATTATGCAAGGAGTCAGGTATATACACTGAAAATTAAGTTCTTAAATTGTGTGTCTAGGGGCTAATCACCACCTGAAAAACAGGTTATCCAATTGTGTGTTTAAATGTAAATTAAGTATTGTATAGTTCTCAGTGGATCTCCACCCACCAGTCTGAACTGAATGCTAATGAAGGATTGTAAGAACTTCAGAGAGAGATAAGTTACTCATCAAAGGTTTGCTCTGGAATATTGGGGTATAAAGACAACACCCTTCGCACTCTTCACTGTGGAAGTAAATGGACAACAAGTTTGCTTTGTGAAAAAGGGGTCTTAACCAGGTTTGGATAAAAATGAAGAGAACAGCAGGGGGGCGGGAAGGGGTGTGACAGACTTCTTTAGACAGGAGATTAACAGTTTCGTCTGTAGAAAGTGTTATGATTTTGTTTTAAATGTAACCATGTGTTTCTAATATTCTTACTCACTATCACTTGAATCTCTGATCTTTGGGGGGGAAAAAACATTCTTGTTTTCACGATAAATGTATCTAAGTGCTGTGGTGTGAAGCAAAGTGGTGATCTTGAGCTGAATCTTACAACCTGTTTGGGAACAGTACGCTTGGTAATTCAGTGAGCGCTCAGTGGAGAAGGGGCTGGACACTACAGGAAACACTCACAGGGTTCAGGGGTTCCCATCACTAGCTTGTGCAGAGGAAGTGACAGTGCACAAGGCAGCACTTGTGTTGCCAGAGGCTGGTGGTTTCAAAGAACTGATCCACACAGGCACAGGCAAGACTGCTTCACATTACGGGCAGGTGGTGGTGAGGTGCCTCACAACCCCGGATACCACCAGGGAGCGTCACAGAGATGAAGTGCCTTGCTGAAGGTCCTAAGAATGTAGGACCGCAAAGGATCTCCTGGGTCACTGAGTCCAGTCCCCAGGCACCACAGTTAGAGTTGGGAAGAGAACCCAAGTCTCCTGATCCCCAGTCCAGTTCCTCTACCTACTGGCACATGATGCCTCTATTAAATTAAATACAAATTAAAGCCCAACTCTGAAGTAAAGCTAGAGAATCAAACATACTGCAACTCTTCTGGCTTTGGTTGGTTTGTGTCACAGCTATAATGTTGTGGAATTTACTTATTTTATTTATGCCTAAGCTTGGCCTCACAGAGAATATTCCTGTGTAAGTATCACTTCCACAACTACGTAGAACTGTGACAGCCCACTCTATACATTTGCCTTACAAGAGCGGTTAAATAACTATTTTTGTAATATTTGTCACAACCAAGTTAAATTGCCACGTGTCTGAAGGACTGAAGGGCAGGAACAAACTATCAAACTAAAAGTACCCCAGCCAAGTTAAAGACCATCATGACATTACTGGACATTTCCAACTGCTAGCTTTTACAGCCCAACTTCTCAGGAGAAAAAAACCCTGGGGATTTAACGGTAACACTTCCCATGTTCAAATATTACCTAATTAATACTCCACACCCACGTGACATAGGTAAGTAAAACGATCCCCATTTTAAACAAGAGAAACGGATGGATTGACTGACTGCTCAGTGGCACAGTACAACTGAACTCTGGAGATTCTGGCTTCCAGAGCCATGCCTAATCCATGAGACCACATGGCCTCTCAATAAATTACAATTCACCTAATGAATTTAGTACTAGTTGAACATGCTGGATTGATCTTGCGGTGTGTCTATACTAAAAATAAAACAAAACCAAAAACCCATACACCCCGGCGCAGTGAGTCTCAGCCTGGGTCAACTGACTGGGGCTTATACTACGGAGCTAAAAATAACAGCGTAGCCATTTGGCCTCAGGCTGGAGCCTGGGCTCTGAGACCCAGTGAGCGGCATGGGTCTCGGAGGCCGAGACTCCAGCCAAAGCGGGAATGTCTACACTGCACTATACTACCTATTTTTTGCCCTGTAGCACCAGCCCCAGTCAATTAAGCCAGACTCAGATTTGCTGCCACAGGTTTCTTTTTGCAATGTAAACACACCCTTGGAGACCGAAACCTTATCCCTGCCAGAAGAGATACAGCAAGAGCAGAGGCAATGCAAATTGCCCCAGTCACCAGTGTCCTTAAGGCCTGACATGAAGGGCCACCTATAGGAAGAGAAGGCAGTCCAGTCTCCAAGTCCATTTAGATCTTGGTTTATTTACTCAGACAAGAGGTAACGTATCCAATTAGTTGCATTGTGGTGGCTGTCCACGTGTCCATACCTGTTCACAAGGAACAGAATGGAACCCACCAACCTGGCTTCAGATGACTGTAAATATGTCATCACCACCAACACAGAGTATCTGAACCCCACAGATAGATGCAGAAGGATCAGTTTCCTCATTAATAACCCCCTGAACCATCCGAACCCAAGCATACCACCACTGGTATAGTGCGTAATAACCAGAAGAAAAATTGACTAAACAAAACGAGACCAATCATTTTGGACATTGAAATTGAGTAAAGTGTGAAAAGCAAACTAGGATGAAAAGATTAATGGTTTAGAACTTTCAGTGTTAATCAAGGGAAGTGGTTTCTCCATCTTCTCTAATCTGTGGGCAAATTCGTAGGACAAATATCTATACCACAATCCTTCACTGTTTGGTTCTGAATGCGTTTTTCTATAGAGCACAACAAAGGGCTCTGTAGTTTCAGAAGCACTGATCTAAGGTGTTAGTGCAGGTTAGGAATTTTTAAATATAATCTTAGTGTTATTTTAAGTTTTAAAATCTGAGCTTTAGATGTTGCCAAACTTGCATATAAATAGAGTCTTTAAAGCTGAAAAACGCATTCAGGATTAAATATTCAAAAAACATTATGAAAGTTGCTGCCATGGAAATGCCCTTCTGTCATAGAAACAATTTGCATACATATATGGTAGGAACATTTGAAACAACACAATAGATCTTCTGGGGTGTCTCATGATTCCAAAAGACTTTTAAACTGGAGGCTGGTTGCTAGAGATAGCAAATCAGGAACAGACAGCACGCTGCAGCAGCTAGTAAACCCTGAATCTACTACTGCACAGCAAAAAAAACCAAAAACAGCAGAATATTCAGCAGCTCCCACAGTGAACAGGAAACCAACGGAAAAGAATTTAAGTTCGATGTGTTACCTTCCTTCATGTTTGCAAATCGCTCCTTCAGTTGGTGATCCACCTCAGGACCAAAGGCAAAATTATTCACAAAAATAACACTGCAAGATAATGGTCTAGTTATTAAATAGGAACAGACAAATGGCATCTTATTTTACACACACTGCTACCTCTATGCAATCAGCTACATTCTATGAATGATGCTCATGGTTCTGAAACAAGAGAATGCTATATATCCTGAGGGCGTATAGCTATTTTACTCGAGAAACAGAAAATTTCTACTTGCAAGCTACACAAAGTAATAAGCTATAAATAGTCCGTATTCACAGTACTTATTTGCTGAAATGTTACATATGAAAAAGTATCATATTATGACACTTCCATTCATCAGATCAGCAGTTTCTGCACATTAATTCATAAGTTAAGAACTACACTAGAAAGTTTCACTATCATAATATTAAAAGTATGTTCACCATGCCTCCATAATGCCTGGTGGCCTTTTTACAGTGCATATGAACATACCTACTGCTAACATGTTTATGACACTTGTTAAATCAAACTTAAGGAGTGGTGACAGCCCATCTTAACAGATGCCTATTGAATCCAATTAATTTGAAGAAGTATTTACAAGTAATAATTTATTTACAAAGTACCCCCCGCCCCCACAAATGATGGTGAAATTCTACAGGCCTTTTCACAACGTTAATACTAAGGCATTTGGGTTGAGAATCTTGTTCTCTCTCTTTCTCAACAAGCCTTGCTGTCCCTAAGGCTGTCTTCGGCTCTATCCTACACTGGAAACATTTGTGTCTTTCGTGGTTGAGGGATTAAATCTCGCAAGGGGCTCACTGCCCCCAAAAAATATTTAAGCCTTGAAAAGAGAAATCAAACAAGTTGCAAGAAGACATGGCCATGTAAAGATGAAAAGTGTCATGAAAAAAAGACCTTCAGCCACAAGCAGTAAGAAACAGGACACATTACAAATGGAGAATACACGTTACACTGGGTGTAACTTTGAAAGCATTTAACTTTGGGTCGGATATTGTGTTTCCAAATGTTTTCTATTCCCCCTGGCTTCAGTGGGAAATAAGGATGCTTGACACCTCTCAGAAGATATTCAGCACTTTGCAGGATCAAGCTCTTCAGGACTTTTTTCAGCCAATGCCATCTATTTGGGGGGGGGGGGAAGGAATAGCTCAGTGGTTTGAGCATTGGCCTGCTAAACCCAGGGTTGTGAATTCAATCCTTGAGGGGGCCATTTAGGGATCTGGGGCAAAAATCTGTCTGGGGATTGGTCCTGCTCTGAGCAGGGGGTTGGACTAGATGACCTCCTGAGGTCCCTTCCAACCCTGATATTCTATGATTCTATTTTATAAGAATTTATTTCTTTGCAAGTGAAACTAATTTGGATTCTTCTTTCCCCTTCTGGGGCCTCCATACAACACACACTTAAAGGGCACTAAGTTTAAGAGATGTAGCCAAAGCTATTTAAAAACCACAATTAAAAAAAAATCTATGCCAATAAAAAAAGATCTTTGTTCTGCCCACACCTGCTCTTACAAATATGGGAAACTTTTCTGGCAAGGCCAGTATGGGCTCCTTTTATCCTGCTTCCCACCCCTATGCAAAAAAAGTCTCCTGAGCATGGCCACATGTATTAAAGTCACTAGAGAATTTTAAGGGGAGAAGGGGAAAAGAAATAAAGTCCACTGAAATCTTTTTTAAATGTTCATTCTGATGGAATATTTACTATGCACATTGGAGACCAAAATAACTTGACTTTCCCCTTATTTGGTTTCCTGCCTTTTCAGTGCAGACTACTAAACCACAAGTGCAGACAGTATGAATAATAAATGCCACACATCTTGCTTAAGCATCAGCGGTTGTGAGAGCACAAATATGAACAAGAATTGTACATGTGCAAAAGTGAACATGCATTTTTAAGCGTTTGAACTTTTGGAACTCCTATTATCTGCTTTGTTAGAAGCACAATTTAGATCAGGTAAGTGATGCTGTTGGATCGGGGATGGCATCATAAAACCCTTTAACCAAATGAAATAGCTAGGAGTGCTCACACTGCTTACAACAGAAAATGAAGGGGGAAATTTCACTTTATTAGGAAATCAAACTGGGCCAAAATAGCAATTGATCAATCAAAAAATTCTTTAAACAGCAGATGCAGATCAATTTGCATTCACAAAAACTCAAATGACTAAGGCTTGAGGATGAAAAATTAATTTTTTGCTTTAAGAACTTGGTTGTGGGCTGGTAGGAAGACAATCAACTGCATACTATTCAAAGTAACAAAGAATAGCCATCATTTACTGCCACAGATCTACCAGTGTCTCCATGTGCAATAGGAGACAATCTATAGCAGAGGTCTGCTCAAGGCTAGGCCTGATCTGGACCCAAGTGGGTCGAATCAATTTCCAACCTGAACCTGACGCATTCATGCTGCCGCTGCCTCCTCCCCCGGCAGTGGGTGCATGAGCCAGTGGCTGCATGCCCTGCTCCTGCCAGCAGCTGCCCCCATTGCATTGCTTGTGCTGCAGAAGTGAGAGGGGCTGTGACTCCTCGGCACACTCAGTCCATTGCAGTGTGCGTGCTGCTACCCAACAGTGGCCAGCAGAAGCAGGATATGTAGCCACAGCTGCACCACCCCACGGGCCGGAGGAGAGCCAACCCCACCCGAGCCAACACTGGAAATCAGGTTCCGTCAGGTTGCAGAGCTCTAATCTAAAGCCTATTTTAAAAACTGTTCCAAAGAAATGGAAGAGAGCTGGAAGGGGTATAGAGGGATGTGTGTGTAAAGATGCAAACAACTAATAAAGCAAAACCACACCACACTGCATGGCTGGGACAAGTCTGCCCACAAATTAAAAGGCAGCCCAAGAAGTCTAACTGGGATACATAATAAGGCAAAATTCAGCCTGGCAGACGCCTTTCCTGAGTGTGCTCTTAAACATGGTTTTGGAAACTGTCCATAATTTGCCACAGCCCTGAAGATTTTCAATGAGCCGTTTTGTCAACTGTTTTCCATCTCTCCAAGAAAGGGGGTGGTCTAGGAGCACATCTGCCATTAACAAATGTTTCTTTTCTATCCATCAAGTGGTACATGATTAGTATCTACTAACGAGGCTCTATGAACATGAAACCTTTCACAAAAATGTAGGAGTGTTTTGAACCATGACATTTCCCTCTTCAGCAGCAGTATGCTACAGTTTAAAAAAAAGACTCCATCTCTAAATACAGATCTTCAGTTTGGGTGAATATTCAACTATCCAAGAGGATCAATGCAACAGAATAGCCAATTTCAATTAGCTCAGCCTTACTATCAAGGTAAGCAGCTGTACCAGCCGCCACTCACAAGCTGGTGCTTATGCAAGAGTCACTGACAGAATGCAAACACAGAAGGGGTCTACTCTAGCTGTGCAAGAGGAATTTATGCTGGGAACTCCAATTAATACTTCTGGGAATTCATTAAAATCCATTCCTCCAGTCAGATATCAGGCTCCCCATACTACTAGCATGGAAGCTCACTATACTCTTTAAATATTAGCTATGGAAATTCTGTATTACGAGTTGGCCATTCTCCCAATTTCCATTATGATACACTGACAAATATTACAAATTCATAAAGCCACAATCAACTGTTCTACTGTACCTTGTGTTTGCAATTCTTTCTTTCCATTCTTCTGAGAGGAAGTCACCTCTTTCCAGCTATAAAAAAAAAAATAAAAAAAATAGACAAAAATTTTAATGTCTCTTTCAGCTTTGTACATGGCAAGGCTAACATACTAGACTCAGTGATGCTGGTTATGAATAGGGCCACTTGAAATCTTCAGGAAATGCCTCAGGGAGAAAACTACCCCACATCCCTTCAAACAACTCCATTCACTCCCCAAGACAAGGAGACACCTCCCTTTCCACTGCCCACTCCCTATATCCAGATGTCCTTTTACCCTCAAGGAGGAGCTAAACAGTTACTGCCCACCATCCAAATATTGCAACATCACAAAAGATTGTATTGACTCATTGGCTTCTCTACTGACTTATCACTGCAGTACCCAAGCTCATCACATACACTAAATGAATGCATCTTCTCAAACCCCCTTTGTGTTTGTGTGGAGGGGGGGAATTTTACAGATGGGGAACTGAAGCATGAAGATTTAGGCCAAAATCTGCAACCATGTCCACTAGTTTAGATTTCCTCAATGGCTGGGTACTCACCTTGACACCCCCAGGACCTGAGCGTCTTCAGCAACCATTGACTTCCACTGCAGTCAGCATAGAGCATCTTCACCAAAGGCGCTATGGTGGCACAGTTACGCCGATGTAGCGCTTCTAGTGTAGACTTGCCCTAAGTTACCTTGATATTTGAAGTGTTCCCTAAAAATGACTAATTTGTAGTATTCCCTGGAATTACAATATGGAATATTGCAAATACTAAAATAGCTGCACTTGGTTAATTAAGGAAAGTATTTCCAATGGGGCTGGTTATGATAGATGTCTAGTATTCTCAATTCCAGAGACAACCCATTCCACTGTAATATCGTGAAGTTCATAAAGAAACTAAAATTGGACAGTTAGCTCTAGACCCACACAAGCCAAGTACCAATGAACAATTTGCCTGCTTTGGACAGCAGACTTCATGGTCCTAAATCCAAACTGCTAATACTTTACTGTTGCTGCCATAGCCTTTTAGTTATCTTTGCCTGCCTGAGTTGCCATCCGATTTTCTAGAAATTGTAGCCACTAGTATTACATATGGTGTCAGTCTGGGAGCGATTCCTATAAAATTCAAGCCTCCCTGAATACAATGGAACCTTATAATAAAAAAAAAAAAAAAATGTTACTTCTGTTCCCAAATCAACACATTGAATTGATGGAACCGGAATTGTAGTCTGCACACTACAAGCATTGAAACACGGAACCTTTATTCGATTTCATTGTAAACAGAGTTTCACTATACTCAAGATCCCTAGCAGAGTCCACTGGACACTGTTCTACTACTGAATATCTACTGGCTCATGTAAAATATCAGGTCTATATTTTCTGTGATTTGTTTCAAGTCTAAGTCCAATTCCACCAAAATTTAAAATTTTATCCCTGAGGAAGACCACCATAGATCTTTGTCTACACTAAGGACAGTCTCTAAAAAGAATTCCAGAATTGCTAATACTGGCACAGCTTCCCTTGGTGTTAACAATGTTGGGAGCGCTGGATGGGCTGTCGGCATATTTAACATGATTATGTAATTCTGTGCAGAGTTATCTAAACTATGTGATGTTAGAAACACCAGCAGCTTGTCTATATTAGGGTGCCCAACATCACTAATACCAGTGGAGCTGAGCCAGTGTTGTCAGAGGTGCGAAGTTTTTGGAAAATTCCCCAAGCATAGACAGGGCAATAGAGTAGTCCTCTCTACCTGATGTGGAGATGACACCACAAAAATTCCCAACACCAGTAATTAACAGAGAATTTTACAGCGGGTGGTATACAGTCTCAGCAACTAAAACAGTGCTGGGATCCCTTCCATTTGTAGAGGGCAGGAGTTTGCAAAATCTGACAGTAAGCAACAATAAGAGAGTGTAACAGGGGATAAACATCAATCAGACTCCAAGGTAAGAGAATGAACAAGATTCTTACAGCCCTAAATTAGAAGCTTTATAAATGAAAGCAGTTGGTCAGAAGACAAACTCCAAATGCAAATGGAGCTATCATTTCTGTCTCTAACCTCTAGGCTAAAATACTCATTGTAAGCACAATGCCTACAAACCCATTTTATAATCATTCAGTTTCGTTAAATAGAAGATTAACTCTACTTTAAATCCATGCTCTCTTATTGCAGAATAAACTTCATTTTAGGGACTGGAATCAGATGGGAAGAGAAGCTAAGCCAAAAACTCCTGAACATTTTTAAAAGCTAAAACAATCATGCAACACCAGAGAGGCTGGTAAATACATTAGTCAAACACACACTTAAGTACATATATTTTTTAGGCTCTGCCGCCACCACCTCCTAAAAGGACACTTTCAATTTAATTGTCTGAAAGACTTGCACACTTCTGTCTGAAAGTCTTATCTATCATTGTTACAGGTAATATCTCAAACGACTAACTAAAAGACAGAGGGCAAAACAAGTCTCTGTTTCTGTTTACTTTGTAGATTTGACATCAGTGTGTGTTGAGTCAGTTTCACGGTTTCCCCAAGTCTAGTCAGTTTCTCCTGTTTGTGTGGAGCTTTCCAAGAATAACCCGGAGAGAAAGCACAGACTATAAAGCCAACCATTTAGTTGGAGGACTCAGGGATGGAAGTAGCATCTGAAACTATGTTTTATTTATTTATTTAAACTGATTACATTTCAAGTCCCTATAAGAATGGCTGTGACCTAACTGTATATGGATTCATCTTGCCTGTGCAAACAGAAAAAGAGTGTTTTAACCAAACGAAGGAATTATGTTTTAACCCTGATAAGCCACATACCAGGGTTAAACATGAAAATGTTTTTCCTGTCTACCCAGCCAAATAGCCGCCATATTATAATTCAAGCGGACCACACAACCATGTTCAAACATGGTTATTTTTGTATTGTAGAAGCTAACCCACATTTAGCCAGTGCTTGGGTAAAATCCGCACCAGAAATGGGAAACTGCCATTAAAAGAGGTAGCCATTTTGGCCTCATCTACACTACAAAAATAGCCATGTTTAAACGTGGCTGTGACCCAACTGTGTTATAAAACAGGGGTTCTCAACCTTTTTCTTTCTGAGGCCCCCCCAACATGCTATAAAAACTCCACGGCCCGCCTGTGTCACAATAACGGGTTTTCTGCATATAAAAGCCAGGGCCGGCGTGAGGGGGTAGCAAGCAGGGCAATTGCCTGGGCCCCACACCACAGGGGCCCCCCGTAAAGCTACATTGCTCAGGCTTCAGCCTCGGGTGGCAGGGCTCAGGGCCCGGGCTTCAACCCCATGCGGCAGGGCTTCGGCTTTCTGCCCTGGGCCTCAGTGAGTCTAATGCTGGCCCTGCTTCATTGCCCGCCCTGAAACCTGCTCGCAGCCCCCTAGGAGGCCTCAGACCCCTGGCTGAGAACCACTGTTATAAAAGTTTCTTATCTCCAGTTAGTAGGTAACTGGTACATTTCTCAATATGGAAGCAAGGAAGGGGACTCTGCACCAGTGATCCACCACCACTTATTTAAAAGCAGTGTGGAAATTATGTGATGCGTGAGAACATAAAAACGGCCATACTGAGTCAGACCAAAGGTCCATTCAGCTCCCAGACTGCTGCACTGGGCAGCACAGTATGGGGAGAAGGAGACCAGCCCTCTGTGGAGAAAGAAGTGGTTAGGGACTCTTTAGAAAAAATGGACGAGCACAAGTCCATGGGGCCAGATGCGCTGCATCCGAGGGTGCTAAAGGAGTTGGCGGATGTGATTGCAGAGCCATTGGCCATTATCTTTGAAAACTCATGGCAATCGGGGGAGGTCCCGGATGACTGGAAAAAGGCTAATGAGGTGCCCATCTTTAAAAAAGGGAAGGAGGAGGATCCGCGGAACTACAGGCCAGTCAGCCTCACCTCAGTCCCTGGAAAAATCATGGAGCAGGTCCTCAAGGAATCAATTCTGAAGCACTTAGAGGACAGGAAAGTGATCAGGAACAGTCAGCATGGATTCACCAAGGGCAAGTCATGCCTGACTAACCTAACTGCCTTCTATGAGGAGATAACTGGGTCTGTGGATGAGGGGAAAGCAGTGGATGTGTTATTCCTTGACTTTAGCAAAGCTTTTGATACGGTCTCCCACAGTATTCTTGCCAGCAAGTTAAAGAAGTATGGGCTGGATGAATGGACTATAAGGTGGATAGAAAGCTGGCTAGATCGTCGGGCTCAACGGGTAGTGATCAACGGCTCCATGTCTAGTTGGCAGCCGGTTTCAAGCGGAGTGCCCCAAGGGTCGGTCCTGGGGCCGGTTTTGTTCAATATCTTCATTAATGATCTGGAGGATGGCGTGGACTGCACTCTCAGCAAATTTGCAGATGACACTAAACTGGGAGGAGTGGTAGATACGCTGGAGGGTAGGGATAGGATACAGAGGGACCTAGACAAATTAGAGGATTGGGCCAAAAGAAACCTGATGAGGTTCAACAAGGACAAGTGCAGAGTCCTGCACTTAGGACGGAAGAATCCCATGCACTGTTACAGACTAGGGACCGAGTGGCTAGGCAGCAGTTCTGCAGAAAAGGACCTAGGGGTTACGGTGGACGAGAAGCTGGATATGAGTCAACAGTGTGCCCTTGTTGCCAAGAAGGCTAACGGCATTTTGGGCTGTATAAGTAGGGGCATTGCCAGCAGATCGAGGGACGTGATCGTTCCCCTCTATTCGACATTGGTGAGGCCTCACCTGGAGTACTGTGTCCAGTTTTGGGCCCCACACTACAAGAAGGATGTGGAAAAATTGGAAAGAGTCCAGCGGAGGGCAACAAAAATGATTAGGGGGCTGGAGCACATGAGTTATGAGGAGAGGCTGAGGGAACTGGGATTGTTTAGTCTGCAGAAGAGAAGAATGAGGGGGGATTTGATAGCTGCTTTCAACTACCTGAAAGGGGGTTCCAAAGAGGATGGATCTAGACTGTTCACAGTGGTACCAGATGACAGAACAAGGAGTAATGGTCTCAAGTTGCAGTGGGGGAGGTTTAGATTGGATATTAGGAAAAACTTTTTCACTAGGAAGGTGGAGAAGCACTGGAATGGGTTACCTAGGGAGGTGGTGGAATCTCCTTCCTTAGAGGTTTTTAAGTTCAGGCTTGACAAAGCCCTGGCTGGGATGATTTAGTTGGGATTAGGTCCTGCTTTGAGCAGGGGGTTGGACTAGATGACCTCCTGAGGTCCCTTCCAACCCTGATATTCTATGATTCTATGATTCCATCTAACCCAGTGTCCTATTCCCAGCTTCTGGCAAACAGAGGCTAGGGACACCATCCCTGCCCATCCTGGCTAATAGCCATTGATGGACCTATCCTCAATGAACTTATCTAGCTCATTTTTTAAACCCTGTTATAGTCTTGGCCTTCACAACATCCTCTGGCAAAGAGTTCCACAGGTTGACTGTGCGTTGTGTGAAAAAATACTTCCTTTTGTTTGTTTTAAACCTGCTGCCTATTAATTTCATTTGGTGACCCCTAGTTCGTGTGTTATGAGAAGGAATAAATAACACTTCCTTATTTACTTTCTCCACACCGGTCATGATTTTATAGACCTCTATCATATCCTCCCTTAGTCGTCGTCAAACCATTTATGGGCTTATATCCCTACTGTAGCAGTATCCCTCCAGCCAACAAGGTGGGAGGAACTGCCTGCTGCGAAGTTTGATAGTATGAAATGCTTTTTAATTATTATATTGGGAAATGAAGAGAGCTAACCATCATCCCTCAGGTCAGGGGTCGGCAACCTTTCAGAAGTGGTGTGCCGAGTCTTCATTTATTCACTCTGATTTAAGGTTTCGCGTGCCAGTAATACGTTTTAACGTTTTTAGAAGCTCTCTTTCTATAAGTCTATAATATATAACTATTGTTGTATGTAAAGTAAATACGGTTTTTAAAATGTTTAAGAAGCTTCATTTAAAATTAAATTAAAATGCAGAGCCCCCCGGACCGGTGGCCAGGACCCGGGCAGTGTGAGTGCCACTGAAAATCAGCTCGCGTGCCGCCTTCGGCACCCGTGCCATAGGTTTCCTACCCCTGCCTCAGGTCATAGTTCCCTAGTAGTGATACTGACCTTCATCAGCCCCAAGGGAGAACGCAAGTATCCCCAAAGTCACTCTCAAATTGAGATCTCCCAACAGTACCCAAAACAAGTGGCACAAACAAGAATCCCCAAGTTTCATTTGGAACAAGAACTGGTAAGGAAATTTGAGCTCTTCCCTGGTAATTAAACAGCTACACAGCCAGCTTCTGATGGGTTATTGCATAGCTTAAGTACAGAATGCTGTACGGTCGAGGTCACACAGGAAAACCACAGCCTGTCAGTGTGAGATGGCAACAGCAGCAGTAGGGATGCACTCAGTCTCTTCCAATCAGTGTACCCACCCCCACAGTGCTCTCTCTCACACATAGAAATGTAATCTCCTTAGTGAATAATGAATGGAAAGGACCATCTGTAATGCAGATATTTTCATCTGATTAGACAACGCAGGGGACCTGCTTTATCTAAATGGATAATTAGCTCACTGAAATCCACTTCAGAGAGCAGCCAGCCCCCATTGTTTCTAAATTTAGAAGCAGAGGCAGGTTTTCCCTCCCGTTTTCAGACAGATAGGTTGGCTCTTCAGAGACTGCAGGAATATGCTCACAGTAGCTGATGTCTCCAACTCAAAGCAAACTGGCAGGTCACGCCCATAGGAAGCACACTACTGCAGGTCTATATTCATTATAACGGATAACAACAGCTGCTTCTGAAGGCCAAGTCCCCTTTCCCAGAGCTTTGGGCTCCAAAATATAACAGCAGCTAATATTCTCTCCCCAGACCTGCGTTGGAAGGCTCTGTGGTAAAGCTCTGACTGCACAATGCCATAAATACACAAAGTCTCATTCTAGCAGTCTCAGGGCAAAGTGCTTGGCTCACAAAAACAGTTAATTCTGCCTGGAAAAGTACACATGGTTATTTTTAAGCCCCTGTTCGTTGCAAAAATAACTAGAGGCAATAATCCAAACCTCTGAACCGTGGCATCATGTCAAAGCCACAGGGGACGTTTGGAGGGCTTTTCAAATACCAAAACATCGAGTTTCCCGCTGAAATAGGGCATTCAAAAATATCTAGGACAAATACACATCCTGCCCACACCCTTACTGCAGAGAACTCACCGTTAGGTAATGGAAGCTTTTAAGCACAGGCAATGACAGTTATGTGCCTACAAAATACATCAGTGCAAGTCATATCAAGGAAGCTTGAGATACTCATTAGTGCTGTACAAAACTCACTGTTTTTGTTCTGAAGCAAGACTTTTGTGAAAAAGGCAACACATGGCATCCAGGACACACCCAAGCCTACCAGAAAAGCTAGGTGAGGCCTGCAGGCTACAAGAGAGAGGGAGAAAAGACACTGCTGTAGGGACTACACATATTAATGCACCCAAGCTCATTTCTGGGGTTGGGACGGGGTGAGTAAATACCTAGGCGAGTGAGATTTCCTTCTATGATACAGTCTGCTTGAGTGAGAGGCATAAATCAAGTGCACAACTCCGAGCAACCATTAGACCTATCCTTCAGTCTCAGTGAAATTTGGAAAGTTAGACTCAGACATATATAATAATACATAGTGCTGCCACGAGTGCAGGGGACTGGACTAGATGACCTCTCAAGGTCCCTTCCAGTCCTACGATTCTCTGATCTGGATTCCTTGTTCTCCATTCCCAGCCCTCGTACCTCCCATACCAAAGTGTTGGGAAGGCTGGATAAAGAACGCTATGATCCAATCCACTCTTGATTTTAAAAAGCCAAAGCCAGACAAACGAGGTTTTGCAAAATAAAAGTGAACCCTAGTTTTACCCTCATCTTTAACCAAATTTACACCAGTGTTCACACTGGGTTTAAAAGTTCATTAAGGCAACTCTGGAGCAGACCACTTGCTGTATGGATGCCCCAAAACACCACTACAGTCCAGCAGGGATTTGGGGACTACAAATGGCTACGGTAGGACTCCATGGAAACTTGTATAACTCCACTAGAGGTGGGGGCAGGAAAGATTACACACTGTATAACATTGATCTACACCCCTGCCATACCTTAAGAGTCTGCATGTTTTCCTTCACTTTACGCCAAGGCATTGGAAAGAATTTTCCCCTATGGCTAGAGCAAGCTCTTTCTGGCAGAAGGGAAGAGCAGGGGAATTGCTCTGTCATCAATCCAGACCAAACCAGAAAAAGCTAAGCCTTTCACCATACTGAAAATTAGACGTATGAATTTTGCATCTTCTTTTCCCCCAGCCAACTTGGCAAGTTTGCACACAACTCCTCTCCTGATGTACACGTATCACTGAATGAACCCTTTCCTATTAGGGAAATGGTAAGACAACAGGGGGGAGGCATTTGAGGACACAGAACTCAATACAAAGATACTCTGGGAAGAACACTCAGGCACTTTTTTCTAAGTGGCTCCTCAAATGTTATGTCCTATATACCTGGATATTGTTCTGAATTTGGATCCACGTGGGGATATTTATATTTGGAAACTATGAAGTACCATATGGCTCTGCTAACTGCAATACTGAGTTTTTAAGCTTTAGTTTGATAACTGAACATGTGCAGAAATTCCCAGAGAAAGACGATGTAATTATCCAGTTCTAATCACCTAAGAAAAACGCTATTTCCTTGGGACAACAGTTACCCTGAAAAAAAGTTTGAAACTAACCTTGCAAACTTTCAAGGAACTAGTTCCAGTTTCATGGAAATAGACACTAGAAAATGTTCTTTTACAGTCAAAAACAAAGAAAGAATTAATAGATAATGAATGGGGTTTAGGTTTGTAGTGGAACACTCTTGTCCAAAAGACTCAAGTGACCCACAGCGGGATACGGTGTCCTAAGCAACAATGTGAAGGCACTAATAGCCACAGATGGTGGGTTTTTTCAAGTGGTATATATTTTCACAGAAAGGAGAGAAAAGAGCAACCTCTCTCCTCCAATTTCTCCAGTCTTCTGCTCTCTCCTGCCCAAAATACCTTTAAGTTTCAGTGACAACCCATTATTAGCAGCTGTAGCTCAGCAAGTGCCTTGGACTCCAAAATGCCTCAAGATGTTTTGCACCAGCTGGAGAACTTTACAATGCAATTATCGATTGAAAAGTGACAATGTTAAAATGGCATCTGCTTACTCAACAGATCTGCCTCTGTATGTATTCTGACTGTGCAAATTCTGTATGCTGACTCTTCTCACTAAAACGTATTTTATTCCTTTTTATTCTTGTTAGCACTGGAGACCAAATGCAATGGGAATGCAGAAGAGTAACCTAGATATTTTGTTTACTTATTTGTTTAGGTCTGTGAATCAACAGAATTCTTAACTGAGTTCTGATTTCAGAATCCATTGCTAATTATGATGCTCCATCCACAAGAGAGAACAATTCAGTTCTCAAATTCCAGGCCACATTTGAGGGACTGGACTAGGGAAGACCCATCACCTGACTTGTAAACTGAGCACACTGGATATGGAGTCAATGTGAACACCAAGATGTTATTCTGTCAGTCATTTTTCAGAGTACAAACAAAGAGCCAGTTGTACTAGAATCGAACTATGGATACCTAGCTGTGAACAAAAAAAAGAAATTCATGCAGGAGGAACAGCAGGATTTACTGCTGTCTCGTGTCTGTCACAGTTTTGACTTTTGGAGCAAGGCAGCAACAATATGCATGAACTTAATACCACTGTCCAAATCATTTATACAAAGCAGCAGCTAGGATCGGAGACTTGTTCCCACGAATTTCTGCCACTCTTCCCCTCTTCCCCCCCCCCCCAACTCTTTAGTCTTCTGAAAATATTTAACTTTATAATTTTTAATCCAGTTGCATGGAATAGAATTTACACAGCTAAAATCTAGTTGGTCACAAACTACTCCAATCCTTAGTCATATTGATGATGATTGTCACTGACTGGGCTCTCGAGAACCCCCTGAAAACATCTAAAGCACCCCTTCTCTGAGATAATGGGTGGTGGTAACCAAGCCATTTTACAAGCAGCAAAAGAGGACTCTCAAGTGCAGTTGCATTGTCTATCACCACTACATTCCATACACTCAGATGAAGCTTTTCAGCCTTGTGCCTTCCAATGCATTCTAGTCACGGTGGTAACAGCCTGTATTACTACAGAGGTAATAGATGGAATTACTGTCTTACTGCCAAAGACAAGATGGCTTCTCAGCATGTTGCCATGTGGGAGAACTAAATATAGAAGGATTTGGGACTCATTTCCGTTACCCAGTGTCCATGCCACAAGCATTATGGAAAGAGTCCATTGCAATCCACCAAGAAGTGCATATCCTTAGCTAAGATATGTTGACTTTGGGGGAAATTGTTCATTATCTGATTCTTGTCAGGGTTAGAGATGCACATACATATACTGCCAGCAGATTAGTGACGAAAAAAGAGGTGTTAGAAGCCAAAAAAGAGAGCGAGTAAAAATCTGCCATGTATGATAAGGGGGTGGAGAGGAGAAAATTTTCAAACCTAGTTGACCTAATGTTAGACTCCTAAATCCATATTTAGGCATCTATATAGAACAGTGGTTTTCAAACTATTTGTATTGGCCACCCCTTTCACACAGCAAGCCTCTGAGTGTGACCCCACTTATAAATTAAAAATGAGAGGAACGTAATCTCATTTAATGGGGGCTCGGGGCTGCCAGCCTCACGGAGCTGGCCACTCGAGACCCCCATGTAACCATCTTGTGACCTCCTGAGGGGTCACAACCCCCCAGTCTGAGAACCCCAATATAGAAAGTGACCTGATTTTTAGTGGTGCCATGAACCCCAGCTGTCATTGACTTCAATGGGAGCTCAGCTGCTCAAAAGTGTTGAAAAAGCAAGACACTTATTTGAGAGCCTAACTTAAGGCATGCAAGTTTGAAAATTTTGGGCTCAGTCCTTACCATTGGAGGAAACGTTATAAAAGCCAAAGAACTGAACAAAAATAAGCAGTCTTGTTTCCATTATAGTGTCAGATTCTGCCACATGTAATATACAATGTGGCAATACTCGTAGTCTAATGCAATGAATACATATTCAGTATTTCAGTCTAGGTTCCTTCCCTAGTCTTTAAATTACACGGATCATAAGTGAAATATCTTCAGTAAATATTTCTTTCATATAATGCCAGCTGGGTAGCACCCTGGAAGACTGCCATATGGCCATTTCCTGGGAAGGAAGGCCTGCATACAGTTTCACAGCAGGAAAGAGTTTGCAGCCTTGACATTAATCCAACTGCAAACTACTCCTACCATGGAATCAGCAGATATCTAAAGGAACAGTGCCACACACTAAGGCCCCGTCCAGACTACCCGCCCGGATCGGCGGGGAGACATCGATCTAGCGGGGATCGATGTATCGCGTCTCGTCTGGACGCGATACATCGATCCCCGAACGCGCTACTTCGAACTCCGTAACTCCAGTAGGGTGAGCGGAGTTCGCGGAGTCGACGGGGGAGCCGCGGCCGTCGATCCCGCGCTGCTAGGACGCGAGGTAAGCGCGCCAAATTCGAACTAAGATACTTCGACTTCAGCTACGCTATTCGCGTAGCTGAAGTCGCGTATCTTAGTTCGATCCCTGCCCCTAGTGTGGACCAGCCCTATATGTCAGTTTCAGCAAGGGGAGATTTTGAGACAGGCAACATTGTCACCTTAATCCAGCAGATGGCCTACTTCTCAAGGAGAAATAGGAGAGCCCTTACATTACAAGGCTGGTCACTGGATATTAGAGTATTATGAGTCTTGAGTTCTCTGCAAATGAAAAATTAACGTATCCCTCCTTCATGCCAAACCCTAGCTACCAACAAGAGGCCATTTGATAATATTGGGAAATTCAAAGGCAAGTGGCCCAGACTGGTCCAATAGCTTAGCCATAGAGCTCTGTGCAAAAATCACATGAGAGACCATGATCTGTTTCCTGGTCAATTGCTCCCAGGCTAGGAGTGCTGCAGTGGTAGCTAGCTGAAATCTCAGAGAAGGGAAGATTCCCTTGAATCACCCAATGGCAATTCCTCCGAATGATTAGGGAACAACACTGACCCAACTCAACCCTCCTTGACTAGAAGCATGGCAGCTATGGGACCTGAAACCATTTTTTATTTTTTATTTTTTAAGGGGAGGTTGGGATAAAGACACAAACAAGCAGGGGTATTCTTCTCAGGGTTCTGAGAGAGCCACTAGAGAACAGGATTACATGAATTTCTCACAGGTAAATGGCTAATCAGGGAGCAATTTTCTTAATGATGTTTGAATGTGGGAGCAGAAAACAGCCTGAGTAATGAGTTTATAAGAAAGTCTTGCAAGAATTTCTGCAAGCCTCAATAACACACACCAAATGTCAAGTGAGTCACGAGGAGGGCTCTGGGAGGATGTATTTTAGAGAGCATCACTCAGCAGCAGCAAGATAAAGGCCAGGAAGCTGCTTCTTGCCTGGGGAAGGGGAGGTGGGGGACCTGTACATTCTGAACATCAGTAATAATTAGTGGCGCACAAAGATTTTCAGCTGAGTTTCACTCACTGTGTATTCTGCATGTTTTTTCCCATACCATTTCATCCACTTTCTGAACTCTCTGTCCATCGTCTAGAAGAGAGAGGAAAAACAAAACCACCCATTAGGACATCTCGCAATAGCAGTTATATGATAGTGAGAGGAGAAGAGGCAACTCTGACAATGCTCACGGGCCTGTAAGAGTTCTTTGCCATTAACACGTGAATGGGACTGCTGAAAAATCATATAGACACATACTGAAGGTCTACCCTTCTAGTTCCCACGGGGAAACGCCTTTACTTCACCGGGGCCAAGGGATCAACGCTGACTTACTCTCTTCTCCCCTCTCCAGGGAAGCCTTAAAGACACTTTGAGTTGACACTGCTCAGTAGTCTGCCAAGGATGATGCAACTGTTGCTGCATAATCCCAGAGCAAGCAGAAGGCAGTGAACGTACCGGAGCCCAGATAGCGAATGGGGAGTAAAGACAAGTCTACTAGGGCGAATGAGAAAGCAGAAGTAGGCGTGCTTCTTTCAGTTGCTATTGCAGTTGCCTTGCAACACACTGCCAGTAGCTGAGGGATATACTTTGATCTATGACTAAAGAGACTATGGTTGCATAGGATGGCAGGCACCTGTGGTTCAAACCCAACTAGTTGGCAGTGGGTTTCCATTGGCAGACACAGGAGAAAGGAGCTGAAAATCCTTCACATCCAGACAGTCTGGGGCTAATGAGAAGCAGCACCACTACTTGTCTGAAATCTTATCCCTTCCTATAAATTGTGGGTATAGAGGACATGGTGTTTCTGCACTGTGGCAGTGAAGGTCAGTTATACCTATTCACCCCATTTAAAACTAAAACAAACGTGTACTGGGAATAGCTAGAAAGTGTAACAATTTATGACCTACTGTAACTGCAAAATTGGGTCCACATATTCAGGGCTCAGACTGGGAGGAAATAAATGGTATTCAAGTTTCATCCACCATTCCAAACCCCACTTACAGTCTCAGATCAACTGGAGGTTTCTGGTGTTATGTCAGCTGTGAAACATTTTGTGCTGACATTTGTATTCCCATTAGGCTTCAGAGTTAACACACCCAGTTAACAACAAGACAGTTCACACCACTCAGAAATATTGTTTCAATCTCCAGAGTCAAAAGACAGTGAAACATCAGTTCACATTTTGGAAGATTTTCTTCAAAACCACAGACTAGAAACTTAGGTGTCTCTCCCCCCCCCCCATTTAACTGGAAGCTTAAAAACTGCATAAAGTGATGCAGTAGCCAGAGAAATGTTACTGTGGACAAATTCAACTACAAGCTCAATACAATCGCTGACACAAAACATTTGTTGAGAAAAAAAGTGAGCCAATCTAAATGCAGCAAGATAGGCTATTTAAGGGTAGAGTCACACATTCTTAAATTGCGGCAGTTGTCAAGTCGATAATCTAATGGACCGCCATTTATAAGTGCAAGGATAACATGGTATACTTTTAGGGTGACCAGATGTCCCGATTTTATAGGGACAGTCCCGATATTTTGGGATTTTTCTTATATAGGTGCCTATAACCCCCCACACTGTGTCCTGATTTTTTCATACTTGCTATCTGGTAACCCTATATACTTTATTCACCCAGTAAAGTCATAGATTCATAGATTCTAGGACTGGAAGGGACCTCAAGAGGTCATCGAGTCCAGTCCTCTGCCCTCATGGCAGGACCAAATACTGTCTAGACCATCCCTGATAGACATTTATCTAACCTGCTCTTAAATATCTCCAGAGATGGAGATGCCACAACCGCCCTAGGCAATTTATTCCAGTGTTTAACCACCCTGACAGTTAGGAACCTCTTCCTAATGTCCAACCTAAACCTCCCTTGCTGCAGTTTAAGCCCATTGCTTCTTGTTCTATCCTTAGTGGATAAGGTGAACAAGTTTTCTCCCTCCTCCTCATGACACCCTTTTAGATACCTGAAAACTGCTATCATGTCCCCGCTCAGTCTTCTCTTTTTCAAACTAAACAAACCCAATTCTTTCAGCCTTCCTTCATAGGTCATGTTCTCAAGACCTTTAATCGTTCTTGTTGCTCTTCTCTGGACCCTCTCCAATTTCTCGACATCTTTCTTGAAATGCGGTGCCCAGAACTGGACACAATACTCCAGTTGAGGCCTAACCAGCGCAGAGTAGAGCGGAAGAATGACTTCTCGTGTCTTGCTCACAACACATCTGTTGATACATCCCAGAATCGTGTTTGCTTTTTTTGCAACAGCATCACACTGTTGACTCATATTTAGTTTGTGGTCCACTATAACCCCTAGATCCCTTTCTGCCATATTCCTTCCTAGACAGTCTCTTCCCATTCTGTATGTGTGAAACTGATTGTTCTTTCCTAAGTGGAGCACTTTGCATTGGTCTTTGTTAAACTTCATCCTGTTTACCTCAGACCATTTCTCCAATTTGTCCAGATCATTTTGAATTATGACCCTGTCCTCCAAAGCAGTTGCAATCCCTCCCAGTTTGGTCTCATCTGCAAACTTAATAAGCATACTTTCTATGCCAATATCTAAGTCGCTAATGAAGATATTGAACAGAGCCGGTCCCAAAACAGATCCCTGCGGAACCCCACTTGTTATGCCTTTCCAGCAGGATTGGAACCATTAATAACAACTCTCTGAGTACGGTTATCCAGCCAGTTATGCACTCACCTTATAGTAGCCCCATCTAAATTGTATTTGCCTAGTTTATCAATAAGAATATCATGCGAGATCGTATCAAATGCCTTACTAAAGTCTAGGTATACCACATCCACAGCTTCTCCCTTATCCACAAGACTCGTTATCCTATCAAAGAAAGCTATCAGACTGGTTTGAAATGATTTGCTCTTTACAAATCAATGCTGGCTATTCCCTATCACCTTACCACCTTCCAAGTGTTTGCAGATGATTTCCTTAATTACTTGCTCCATTATCTTCCCTGGCACAGAAGTTAAACTAACTGGTCTGTAGTTTCCTGAGTTGTTTTTATTTCCCTTTTTATAGATGGGCACTATATTTGCCCTTTTCCAGTCTTCTGGAATCTCTCCCGTCTCCCATGATTTTCCAAAGATAATAGCTAGAGGCTCAGATACCTCCTCTATTAGCTCCTTGAGTATTCTAGGATGCATTTCATCAGGCCCTGGTGACTTGCAGGCATCTAACTTTTCTAAGTGATTTTTAACTTGTTCTTTTTTTATTTTATCTGCTAAACCTACCCCCTTCCCATTAGCATTCACTATGTTAGGCATTCCTTCGGACTTCTCGGTGAAGACCGAAACAAAGAAGTCATTAAGCATCTCTGCCATTTCCAAGTTTCCTGTTACTGTTTCTCCCTCTTCACTGAGCAGTGGGCCTACCCTGTCTTTGGTCTTCCTCTTGCTTCTAATGTATTGATAAAAAGTCGTCTTGTTTCCCTTTATTCCTGTAGCTAGTTTGAGCTCATTTTGTGCCTTTGCCTTTCTAATCTTGCCCCTGCATTCCTGTGTTGTTTGCCTATATTCATCCTTTGTAATCTGTCCTAGTTTCCATTTTTTATATGACTCCTTTTTATTTTTTAGATCATGCAAGATCTCGTGTCATAAAATACTTGACAGGGCATTATTAAAAAGGGACACCATCAGGATTAGTACTCCTAACAATTTATATTCTCTTCATGCACTTGCAAAGTTCATGTAATTCTTTATTGCCTGCTTGTCATTGACACTATGGCCCCTTCACACTGCTCTGTGTAAATGGTCCCTACAGTAGGAACTGCTGGAGTGGTGTAAAAGGGCCTTCGTATAAACAAAACTCTGGCCCCATATGTATTTTCTCTCACAAGTGGTTTTTAAATAGTGATTGCTACTAAATAAAGAGCCAGGAACCTAGCCTTTGTGAGCTGCTCTAAAATAAGCCAGAATGCTCATGCAAAGAGGTGAGGGAGAAAGATTTGGTAAAAGTGTTCCAGCTTGAAATTTCCAAGGGATTACTATGAAGAGTAAGGACAAATTATTTCCTAGGCCCTTCTATGGCATTCATGATAGCATCAGAGCCTTTTACCTATATCCTTGAAAAGGAAGCTCTAAAGCTTATGTACACATTCTTTAAGAAGCTAAAGGTTGTATTTGAAACAGACCAAAGTCCATTAGTTTGAACAAGGAGTTAAAGGCATGAAGCTCTGTGCAACCTACTGGAGGAAGTACAATAGTCTTATTGCAAGGCTTGACCAACTTTTATTGTTTGCTTGCAACTCATTTGGGTTCCATGTTTCCCTTGGAGTTGATTAACTTTGCAAGTCCCCATTGATATAGAATTAATGGAAGTGTAAAGAAAACTACTTGCCTAAGTACAATGGCCTTATTATGAGACGTCGTCGTAAGTACTTCATTTGGGTACATAGCGAGCATTGCTATTAACTGAATACTCCAGTGCAATCGATAGGTCTCAGTTACTCTGCAGCTCCAGCTATATTAACATTTTTAATATCTAAGCTCAATGGTTTAAGAGTTAGGGCTGCTAAAGAACATTCTTAGCGTGATCCGGATTTCAGCTTTTTAAAGAAAGATTACGAGTTTCAGCTATTCTGTCTCCCACTACTCTGATCTTGCTCAACTCCTTCCTAGATGCGTTCAACCCTACACAGCACTAGCCTCTGTGACACAGCCCTTTCAAAGTCCCATTCCAGACCTGAGTAGGGTCCTGAAATCCACAGCTTAGGCAGTACGGTGTCTAGGTTAAACCTGCATCTTCCCTTTTGACTTTTGTTCCCTTTGTATAAGCTTTCCATCACCACACAGCTTCACTCTGCCTGGTTTTCTCTCAGGCCTGAACTAAGCTCTCTTCAGAGACCAGTTAATGATATTTCTGATCACTCGGTGAGCATTGCCAGTGAGCAACAGGAAGCACAACCCCCCCCCCACACACACACACACACATCATTTGCATCACTGCTGTGCTTCCAGCCCTTACTGACTTAAGGAGCCAGAGTGTCTAGGATTCAAACTCAGGATTCCCGCTTTGCAATGCATAGCGGTTACCTGCAAGACATAAGAGATTGAACCAGCCCTGGAATCAAACACCTACAATCTCATACTCCCTGAGATGTAACTCACCTCAGCATATTTGGCCGGAATATCAGCTTTCTCCACACCATAGTGATGTTTACAGTTTGTGGCAGCAGCAACTTGAAGAACCACCTGACCCACACCTGCAGGTAGAGAAAAAGACAGTTATAGTAAAAAAGCCCCCCTATACACAGGAAACTGCTTCATAAACAAAGACCAAGATGTATGGAAGGATTCCTATGCGACTTTGCACAACATCTGTGTCAATTCCCCACCCAAAAAGTGTGGATAATGCATCTCTCCCTCTCACCTTTTGTCTCGTCTATTCAGACTAAGTTCTTCAGGACAGGGACTGTCTCTTTCTATAAGAATGTACAGTACCTAGCACAATAGCCACTTCCATAATACAAATAAGGACAAGTACCGAGTCCTGCACTTAGGATGGAAGAATCCCATGCACTGCTACAGACTAGGGACCGAATGGCTAGGCAGCAGTTCTGCAGAAAAGGACCTAGGGGTTACAGTGGACGAGAAGCTGGATATGAGTCGACAGTGTGCCCTTGTTGCCAAGAAGGCTAACGGCATTTTGGGGTGTATAAGTAGGGGCATTGCCAGCAGATCGAGTTACGTGATCATTCCCCTCTATTCAACATTGGTGAGGCCTCACCTGGAGTACTGTGTCCAGTTTTGGGCCCCACACTGCAAGAAGGATGTGGAAAAATTGGAAAGAGTCCAGCGGAGGGCAACAAAAATGATTAGGGGGCTGGAGCACATGAGTTATGAGGAGAGGCTGAGGGAACTGGGATTGTTTAGTCTGCAGAAGAGAAGAATGAGGGGGGATTTGATAGCTGCTTTCAACTACCTGAAAGGGAGTTCCAAAGAGGATGGATCTAGACTGTTCTCAGTGGTACCAGATGACAGAACAAGGAGTCTCAAGTTGGGGGTGGGGGGTGGGGGGGTGTTATGTTGGATATTAGAAAAAACTTTTTCACTAGGAGGGTGGTGAAGAACTGGAATGGGTTACCTAGGGAGGGGGTGGAATCTCCTTCCTTAGAAGTTTTTACGGTCAGGCTTGACAAAGCCCTGGCTGGGATGATTTAGTTGGGGATTGGTCCTGCTTTGAGCAGGGGGCTGGACTAGATGACCTCCTGAGGTCCCTTCCAATCCTGATATTCTATGATTCTATGAAATAATATAGCACATTGACTGATAAAAATATGACAATTTACATTACAAAAAATAGTTCCAACTGCAAAACAGTTGCACGTCAATACCGGAGCCTATTTTCCACTAAAAAGACTTATGTCCTACAGGAAGTAAATATGGATGTGTTTTGTTTCTGCAAGAAAACCAAACAGCAGCTAGATAAATTTTGCAGTTTAAATCTCAGTATAATGGAGAGAGCTATAACAAAACATTTATACCTCATTTTCCTCATGACGGAAAACGCATACAAAAGTCTCAGCACATTGGGAAAAAAATGCTAATACACAAGACAGGAGTATTATTTCCTAGTACAATAAAAAAAGATAATGATCAATACGCAAAGTAATTTCAGAAGCAATTGCTAAACTGCAAGACAAAACATTACTTAAAAATGTATGAACTTCCCATCACTCAGTCTCAATTATGTTTGCATCAGAGACTCCAGCAGTAATTAGCTGCCATTCCCACACCTTGTCTGCACGCATTACATCTCTTTGGCTTGGGGGGGGTGAGGGGGGGAGAGAGAGAGAGAAGAGGAATCACAGCTAAATCTCTGCTTGCACACCTGACCCAGATTTTGCCAAGTACATGGTAAAACTTTATAAGCTGTTGCAATCATTCTATATTTCTTACTGCAATTGATTACAACAGCTGATCAAACCATTTCTATATTCATTCTAATACCAAGTTTATCACTGTTTGTACTGGACTAATGTAAAATGCATTGTCTCACTAATGCACTTCTCATAGAATCATAGATGAGCATAAGGGAAACAGAAATATTCAAGCCAAGCAGATAGCACATTTACACAGAAAACACATTGTCGTTTTCCATTTCATCAATTGCCTGCAGGAAGTAGCACTAGTAATTGAGGAGGTGGTGCTCTTGCCATTAAATCATTATTGATACAATACCCACTTTGGTATAACGGGGAACCACATGCTGACAGTCCTGTATAATAAATAATTGTATTATGGTAGCACCTAGAAGCCCCAATCAGGTTCTGGGCCCCATTTTGCTACGTACTGTATAAATAGAGTAAAATATGAATAAGAAGATGCAACTATTGAGTAACAAACAGAATGGGGGAGGATGAGGGAAGCAGTAAAAACTATATACATTTACATGGGCCAAATCAATATTAGAAGTCATTACTGCCCTTCTCTCTTCAGAGACTACTTGTGGTTAAAGATATCACTTTTTTGCAACAGTTGTCCTAATTCCATTTTGCATAACTATGTTCTACCTTCCTAAAATTCCATTTCAACCAGATATAATATTGTTAGCTTCTAGCCTTAAATGGTTGGACAGAGTTACTGATAAAAAAGTGGCTGCCACATTTCACCAGCGGTTGTTACACTGTGTGGCAGATGAATGATTTCTCTACATAGAGGTGTAGGAAAGGCACTAAAGTTGTTGGATATTGTGCTACCACTATAATGGTATTCTAATGTACCTTGTACACTATACTGCGTTGACTAGAATAATATAGAAATTCAGTCTCAATTCTGCCATCAATGTGCAAACTTTCATTGGTGTTAACAAGAGTTAGGTAGGGAGGAGAAATCAGAATCCTTTCTTCTTCTTCAGGTGCTTGTACACGTCGATTCCAATCACGTGTGCGCGCCGCGTGCACAGTCGTCGGAAAGTTTTCCCTTAGCAGCTCCCGTCGGGGTCAGCTGTGGAGCCTCCTGGAGTGGCGCCTTCATGGCGCTCAATATAACACCCTGCCTACATGGACCCCGCTTCAGTTCCTTCTTACCATCCATACCGTCCATTGGAATGGCATTCACTTGCCTTGCAAGTGCTTCCCTTAGTTTTCTTCTTTAGCCTGTAGTTTTAGTCTAGGTTTCAGTTAGTAGTTAGTTTAGTTTAGTGTATATAGTAGTTTGGGTTAGGGTGCAGGGTTATCCCCTATCCCTTACCTCCCCTCGGCTCCGGGGCATGCCTCGGGGCCAAGGGTTTAAACCTTGCGGGACCTGCGGTAAGCCCATGCCAACGGGCGACCCCCCACGACACGTGCCTGAAGTGTCTGGAGTAAGAGCACCAAACAGACAGGTGCAAAATCTGCAGCTCTTTCCGCCTTTGACTAAGAAAGAGGGATTTCTGTCTGAAACAACTTCTGATGGAGTCCGCTCTCTGTCCACAGCCCGCCACGCTGGGATCCGGCACAGAACACGTCAGTGCAGAGCGCCCCAGCCTCGGTGCATGACACGGTGCCAAGGAAAGACTCTGATTCAAGAGACCCTTGGCACCGGCACTCCCCAGCACAGACAACCAGGTACAGCTCGCACAAGCGACACAAGAAGACGGACATTCCTCCATCTTGTTAGGCAAACAGCAAGATTGTGTGACTTCCAGATATGATCTCTTATTATGACCTCCGTGAACAAACAATTTCACACAACTGTGGTAAAGCAGTTATTTCAGTACAGCAAAGCACCATGCCTGACTAAACAGCATTTTAGAAGTGTCTCATATTGTACTTAACTGGACACACAAAATATAGTTACCAGAGCTGGAGGGAAAGGAGGGGAGGGATAAATTCTGTCCCCTGTGAGTGGCCTGCTTTAAAACCCTTAACTTAGAATTTCATTTAGTAGATATAAAATGGAAGTAAGGTTAGTAATTCTACTGTATTTTCAGTGGGCAGGTTCCCGTTTCCTTTGGTAGGATAAAGGATGACTGTTGAGAAAGCAAGGTTTTTACTTTTGTTAAAACTGCTAACTGTAGCATAGATGCAGCTATGGAAGAGTGAGCTGGATTCTATATGGCCTCACAATAAATATAAAATCTTTATTGCTGGTGATTGTGTCAGACAGAGAAAGAACCCACTTTATTTTCAGTTAACAGGTGGAGTTTGCAGTTTTGACACTCGGGGAAAAAAAGTCTGATGCATGAACTGAACAAACTGGATCTAGAAGCCAGAAAGCATAAAATATGGACTCTGTTAATGGCACTTTTACACAGTCATTTCGGATGCCAACCATACTTTAAAATGACTACATTTATCTATGCTGGCAAAAATGGAGTATTCTTAAATTAAGTTTCCTGAAGAATCAATCCTTTCTTCACATGGGTGAATGACATATTTGGTGCCACATCCCACTGGCAATACAGGAAGGAAAGCATTGATCTGTCAGGAGTGCACAGCCAGACGCGCACAGTCTGTGGGGATGGATTACTTTCCAAATGTAAAGTTACTGACATTTTTTATTCAGAGGAGGAAAAAGCCTGGGCAGAGACAGAAAAGGGAAAACAAAGCAGTTTGTCACTTACCACTGCCCAAGTCAACAAACAAGTCATCCTCAGTCATTTTAATCTCATCAATCATTTGGGCCACTAAATCAAAGGAAGTCTCTCCATACACCTCTGGGGAAAAGGGCTCATAGTTGTTGAGTTTCTCTGGGTCAGTCACTGAGTGGTTATATACTTGCTGCAAGATGTGACGGAGGAGCCCATTGGAGGGACGAGTGTTCAGTTTCATGGGTTGGGTGGTTCCTTTCCACTAAGGGTGAGGAGCAGAAAGAGAATGTAAACAAGAAAAATATGTCATGACATACCTGCATTTGTGGGGAGAAGGGAGACTGACACACAGACAATCCACTTTCCTTCACCCCTTCTCTTGCATGAGTACAACTGATCTACAGTTCTTCCATAAGCAGCAGCAAGACATGCTAAAGAACTTCTGCAGCAATGCAGCTTGAGGAGGTTGGTTTGCTTTACTGTCTGTGTCACCTCACACAATAGGTATTTTCAAAGACTGCATACCAGATCCATGAGGGAAAAAGCATCTAAGATCTGCCTATATACTTGATGTAACTACTGCATTTCATTGCACCATCAACATAAAGAGGGGTTTGTTTTCTTGCCATGAAGTATAGCATGGGAGGAATCACACTCAGAGGGAGTGGGAGAGAAAATCTAAGATTCTGCTGGCTAATAATCTCACTCCTAAATAGAAGCTATTGATGTTTCTGAACTTCCTCTTGTCTTCCCTCTTTGGATTTTATACATGTCTGTAAGCTTTTTTCTGGGCATCTTTTCCATCTCCTTTTCCTGATAGTCACCTCTTTCCTATCTGATCCTCTGTTTGAGGGCTCAGGGCAGCTACATCAGAGGCTAATCACCACTTCTGCTCCTTATGTCAACTAGCATGGGCTCCTACATTCAGCAGGGCACTGGCAGGACAGAGTGAAACTGACTAGATTCTCGAAGAATTCCAACTTTTAAGCTATTAACAAAGACAAGATTAAAGTGGTCAGCATCTATGAATCAGGCAAATGATATGTAGATTTGTAGGTGCCAAAGTGGTGCAAAGTCCGGGAGAAGTTCTAACCTACTGGCCATATCTTTCTGAGGTTTATTTTGAATGCTCCCATAAAATAAGATTACAGCCCCCAACAGCTTGGAAAGGGGGAGACTAAGGGGGGATATGATAGAGGTCTATAAAATCATGAGTGGATGTGGAGAAAGTAGATAAGGAAAAGTTATTTACTTATTCCCATAATACAAGAACTAGGGGTCACCAAATGAAATTAATAGGCAGCAGGTTTAAAACAAATAAAAGGAAGTTCTTCTTCACACAGCNTGGGAGAAGTTCTAACCTACTGGCCATATCTTTCTGAGGTTTATTTTGAATGCTCCCATAAAATAAGATTACAGCCCCCAACAGCTTGGAAAGGGGGAGACTAAGGGGGGATATGATAGAGGTATATAAAATCATGAGTGGATGTGGAGAAAGTAGATAAGGAAAAGTTATTTACTTATTCCCATAATACAAGAACTAGGGGTCACCAAATGAAATTAATAGGCAGCAGGTTTAAAACAAATAAAAGGAAGTTCTTCTTCACACAGCGCACAGTCAACTTGTGGAGCTCCTTACCTGAGGAGGTTGTGAAGGCTAGGACTATAACAGCGTTTAAGAGAGAACTGGATACATTCATGGAAGTTAAGTCCATTAATGGCTATTAGCCAGGATGGGTAAGGAATGGTGTCCCTAGACTCTGTTTGTCAGAGGGTGGGGATGGATGGCAGGAGAGAGATCACTTGATCATTGCCTGTTAGGTTCACTCCCTCTGGGGCACCTGGCATTGGCCACGGTAGACAGGATACTGGGCTAGATGGACCTTTGGTCTGACCCAGTACGGCCGTTCTTATGTTCATGTGTTTGATAGGTCAAAGTACTTCATAAGGCCCCTAGATTGTGTTTTTTATAGAATAAGATGTAGTATTAAATTGGATGAGTGTTAAGTACAGTGACAGATACTACTGACAGAACTGGCATCTAAATTCCATAAATTAAGTAAAATTCTTAATATTAGATTATACTTACTATGTTTCATTACCAGCCTTAAACTTGGGTAAGAAAACCAAAAAAGTTACCTATTATTAGAAATCTATTAAATTAGATTTCATTCCAGTTCTTCCTTCATAGTGATTGATCCTTTGGAACAGAACAGTTCAGCTCTAAAATATAGCTTTACTGAACCGTAAGGGAATTCTTAATCTATGGATCATCGCCACGATACACAAGAGAGTTAATCTGGACTATTTAAGGAATCTTTAAATCTCAATCCCCACACACACGAGGAAACGTGCATACATTTAATCCTTGTGAAATTTCTGATGAAAAAGCTAGGTATGGTGCATGCAAAGGAACCCTGTTCAAAGGTAACTCAGCTATTTCAAACGTCAAAGCATGAGTGCCAACTGCACATTAGGGACTAAGAGGCTGCAAACCTGTATTTTAGAAAAATTAAACCATTCTTATATAAAGACATAAATTCACTCCCAAGGCTAAATCCTCAAGTGCCAAGTTTTGGCCCAGAAAGCAAGGTTTAATAGATGATTTATTAACTCCCGAATGAATGGAAATGCTGTAATGGTGGTGCCGCTGTTAAGCAAACACACAACTGAGCGCTAAGAAAGTCAGCTCTTCTTGGTTGTCATTTTCAGTACATGAATTTGAAACCACTAGCCTGAATAAAACCAACTAGATAGGCATCACGGCATAACAAAGGTAAATACATACCAACTGATGAATGCTATCAATGGCGCGGTTGTATTTGTCACAAAGCCTCTGCATGCTTTCAAAGCTGGGAAAGGAAAAAAAGCAGTTTGCTAGTCAGTTAACAGTCTAAAGAAGGTCTTGAAATACTCAGCTATGCACATTAAAGCAACACTGCCAAGGTTGGTAGACACAACATTTGACCTACATTTTTTAAAGTGTACATATTGTAGCTGTAATTTTTTTTGCAACGATCATTAATTCTTTACGCAATTTTACACTTTTACAAAGCTTCCTTAAATAAGAGACTTTAGCAGCCCAACGATTCATGAGAAATTCTACACATGGTATCCATGTGATAGAAGAAGAGTTCTTTTAAGGAAACTGATTTCAACTTTCAACTTCCAAAGATTGTAATTAATGGGGAAAATTAAGTTATGGAGATAACCTGACGTTATCTTACGTTTTCCCTTTCTGACCTATAAGGAATTCAAGCTGGAAATTACCATGGGCCCTCTTAGCTTCCTCCCACTTCCCTACATGCAAAAAAAAAGTTTAAGGCACTACACTTGTCATGTGTTCTGCTTTGTTCCTTCCTGTGTCCACCATATCCAGCTATGAAGATAGTCAGACACTTATCCAGAGCTCAGTTCTATTCTGTTCTAACACGCAGTGTGCCATGTAATACAACTCCTTCGAAGTACAAACTTCATCCGCCAGACACCTGCTTTACAAGGGAAGCATGTTGCTTGTTCATTGGGTTCACAGTTTAGCCAGGCACCTTAATTGCAGAGGCTGAGAGGATTACAGAATCATTTCGGGTCAAGGGGGGAAGGATACCTGCCAGTCCCACTGTCATTACATAACTAGATTCCAGAAAGCAGCAGCAGAAAAGGCAGCCCACAGTGTAATTGGAGTAACATATCCCACAGCTACCCCAAGACAGGAAGGGAGGAGGAAAACAGAGGAGAAGGGAAGGAAGTTAACTTCTCATGAACTTGACTTCACTACCAACTAACAACTTCCTTATTTGAGAACACTGTTACTTTGCACTCACTTTGGGCTGCCAATTGACAGTTTTTAATTCCATGTTAATAAAAACAGGCGAGACTGAAAAGTATTATTTATGAGTGTATATTTGTGTTTCCATAATGCACTGGTTTTCATTCCCATTCTCTGCATTTGCAGCACTGCAGCCAATCTTCTAAGATTAATTTTTCAAATAATTCTTTTCCCCCCCCCAAGGAAAATAAACTGATTAAACTATTACCAGAATGACAGGTTTATGGCTTCTTTGAACAGTTTCTGAGAAATAAGTGAGGTGTGGTTGAGGACAGATGGTTTCTTCTTTTATTCAGTATCATTGCTGACACAAAGTGAGACTGCACACCTACACAAACCCCACTAGTACCACAAAATTATTGTATTACAATATCAGCATATAAACCATAGACCTGACGTTAAGAGGTACTGAGCACTCACTATTCCTATTTAATTCCCTGGGAGGCTGGAGGGCCGAGTAGGATGAGACCATATAAAATAAAAGGAATAATATAGCACCAAAGAACGGTCCTTTTATATTGCAAAAGCCATCCAGGTGCTCAAACAGTTAACGCTGAACTAGGACCTGATTCGGTTTCACCTGTCTCAATCCCACTCAGGAGACATGATCACTTTGTGGACACCGGTGAACTTAGATCTTTTCCATAAAAGGAATTCCATGGATTTTCATAAACCACAACTTGGCTGCAGGCAAGTGTCATTTCTATTTCCATTCTCAGTTAGTGCCGTCAAACTGAGCCAAAAATATAGAATCTCTCAACTGTCTCCAAATGAACTTATTACAAACAAAAGAATTCCATAGGGTCAGATTCTGTCCCTCCCAATCTCTACCCACAGAGCAGACTGCAACATATCCCTGTCAAGCCAGTCCATGTAGTAGGTGTTTTCACATAGTTCTGTGAATCGGGCACTACTCCTGCTTCTCCAGAGACAAAGGCTGTAGGAACAGTTTGAGTTGAAACTGTTTTTATAGTGTCGCCACTCGTATTTGATTCTGAATAGGAGAGGAGTGGGGAAAGTTAACCTTCCACAAACATGGAGAGAAAAATCAGTGGTGCCATGGGCAGCTCTGGCAAAGTGTTTTCCAACAAGAATTCTTAGTCACTACAAAAGCAGAAACTTCAATGCCATTCAGATTCTTAACGCTGGCTTTAGCCCAACAGCACAGATACAGATCATTGTTTCAGGGTGAGTAATTCCAACGTACATCAGCTCAGCTTTCTGCTATGTGAAGTTTCCAATTATGTCCTCAAATCCAACAGCCGTTGCCAATACTCCTGTTACACATTTCCTACCAAAATAACTTTGCAGAGTCTGAAGCCAGTTCTAAAAGAAAACTTCAGCTCAGTTTGCAGTGTCTGTAATTAGTTATTCTGAGACCAATTCACAACAAGCCATTTAGGCCTGCCCTTCTGGGGAAGGGGGGGTTCCTCTCACCTTTTTGTATCATAGTCAATTAAAACATAATTTTCCATGGCAAGCTTGAGATCTGGGATTTCTTCACAGACCCACCTGAAATGAGACAAGAATCAGAATACAATAGACCCCCAAATCTTTTACATTTGTTTAACGAGGCAGTTTTTACTTTGACTGAAGCAGCAATCTGCCTGGATTCTAGACTGACGTTCCTATAAATTAAAGACAGTGTTACAGAAAGCATGAAAGACTGCAATATTGTGAGAAGCGAGGTAGACATCACAAAATGCTAATTATGGGGCTGGAAGAGTGAATATGAAGTTAAGTGCCCATTACCACTGGCAGAACTATAAAGCTCTTGAATAGGCATGAACTCAATTTTGACTTCACAATGAAGTGACAAATATACTTAGTTGATGTAAAAATAAAAGCAACAGCTAATGCTAATCTAATGGGAAACGTGAAGCACAGAAACAATCATTCTGAAATGCATTTATTTTTTAATAAGTTATGAACAACCACTTCCTTTGACAAAGCTACTTGCTATTTTGCCACACATAGATACAAGTCATCTCCTGCAACCTGATGTTTGAAAATGCACAGCAGTCCTCAGCACAAATGAAACCTCCAAAGAGTTGGTGTGTGAGGGCGCTTTCTCCCTCTACCAGTGCAGTGTACTGTACTTCCACTTAAATGACCCATCTTGAAATAGACTTGATAGTGGTTTTGATGGGTTTTTTGTTTTTGTTTTTTTTTAAAAGGCATGTGTTTTTTTCAGGCTGTATTAATACAGCCCTGTATTCTGCTCCTATTAGAAATGGAAAACTGACAGCCCCTGCCAGTATATCTGACAAGCTAAATCTGGCAAAAGAAATACAGAGTTCTGCATTTCGTTTCAAATGTGAAAAAGTTAATTATTTTCAAAGACAACTTAAAAGCTAACAATGAGGGCCCCAGTCTGGATGGCAAGTCACTGGAGCCACAAGAGTCTTTGTAAAGGGCTGGGGAAGCCACATCAGAAAAAGGGGTTTCACACCCTTTCCCTTCTAAGCATCAAACTGAGAAACAGTGATCCGAAGCATCACCCAAAATACAGAGTGCTCTATAAAATACCATTGGGAATCACATTTTCTCTCCCTTGGGTCTTGATATTATGGACAGATTGATTACTCGAATACTCTATAGCATTTGTTTCATTTTTTCAAAAGAGAAACAGTTGAAGAGTTACACCGCTATGCTTTGTGGCTCTATAAGGACTCCAATGATGGTTTGGTGGGGTTCCATGTTTATCATCTCCATTTTCGTATCAAATTTTCTCAGCTTACTAGAAAGGACATTTCTGAAACTGCATCTTGACAACCAGGGATCTGACAGTCAATCTGAGTTCTTTCTGGCTTGTGGATCACCCTGGCTAAAAGATTATGCAACTGAAACTTAGGCTATGTCTACATTACAGTCTGCATCAGCAAAACTTATGTCACTTAGGGGTGTGAATATTCCACCCCCCAAGCAACATAAGTTAGACCAACATAAGCGTTTGCATGCACAGCACTATGTCAGCGGGAGAGGTTTTCCCACAGACATAACTTATGCTGCTCACGGAGGTGGGTTTTCTATGCCGATGGGAGAGCTCTCCCATTGGCAGAGAGCGTCTTCACCACATGCGCTGCAGCTGTATGTATTGACATACCCTATGTTAATAGATTTACTGATAAAAATTCCAGGTTCTCTCCCGCATCTCTGTGTTGACTTTGCAGTGGAATTAATAGTAGCAAAAATACGCAACAAAAAAGAACCACATTTTAGACAAAGTCAGAAGACATGATTGCATGTGTACAGGAAGCAGATCTGTTGATTAAAAGTGCCATTTTTGTAAAATCACTTTTCCTCACTTTACTATGCTGAAAAGCGACCTGGTTTTATTTTGAATAGGCTAAAAGTGTACAAAATGTCCCAAACAGCCAATGTGAGAGAGGGGCATTTAGTATCCAAATGATAATCTTAAATCTAATGTTTCTCTTCTCATTGCTCTTTAGGACATTCAGCACCTTACAAAAAAGGCATAACAGTAAGTATCTGTGAACTACATTTCTTGCTATTCTTCTAATGAAGACACCTCCTTAAAACCTCACTTTTTTGATCTTTGCAATTTTTTTTCCCCACAAACTAGGCCAGTGTGCAGCAAACAACTGTTCATATCACAACTTTTCAAGCCAGTGGTCAGCTCTATATCCTCTCACCTCACACCTCCATAGGACAGCTTACTAGCATAAGCAACAAGTATGCACTGTGGTTAATTTGGTACATGGGTAAGACTGATAGTTACAAAAGTATTTTAAGGCCCTGTATGCACTACAGAAATCCCCATTTTTACAATAAAGCTGTGAAATGTGATTGTGGCCCAATTGTGTTCTAGCATTGACTCTTCTTGCCATTGGCTGGTGTGCACATAGAAAGTCCTAGTGCAGGTGACTCTGCTACTCCAGCAGCCACTTTCAGCAGCGCATCAGTTAAACCTGCTCAGAGCAAGTTTAACTGACGTGCTACTGAAAACAGATGTCAGAGCCAGAGAGCTAGGGGCTCTCAACCTTACTAATAAAAGCAGCAAAGAATCCTGTGGCACCTTATAGACTAACAGAGGTTTTGCAGCATGAGCTTTCGTGGGTGAATACCCACTTCTTCGGATGCAAGAAGACTTGCATCCGAAGAAGTGGGTATTCACCCACGAAAGCTTATGCTGCAAAACCTCTGTTAGTCTATAAGGTGCCACAGGATTCTTTGCTGCTTTTACAGATCCAGACTAACACGGCTACCCCTCTGATACTTAACCTTACTAATGTTACTACAGCTGAAATGCTGTCAGCAATGGTTGAAAAAGTTTTAGACAAGGCCTTTGTGGGTTAAAAAAAGAAATGTCAAGGAACAAGGCTAAACCATGGTCCCTTAACATGGATAACATTATTTTCTATCCACAAACACAGGCCAAGTATGCTTGAAAATAATTTTAAAATATGACTATCTGTTGTGGATAAACAAAAAACCCAGTTGTATTAGGGACTGTTTCTGCCCAGCAAATTTTTCCTAACGCTGCCAAAACCACAGCGAGTATGAATTATTGCTGTGTCACAACTATCTGTGGCTGTAATGGTGCCTGAAAACATTCAACCTTCTTTACAGTAGTATTTCAGCCACACCCTCCCACTGATGCAGCTCCACTAGCAGTAGGAATGCTCATGTAGGCAGTTCTCCCGACCATTCTGAGTGCCAGTGGCACTGCACAGTTGTAGCCACAGTGAAATATTTTAAGAAATAAAAGTAAACAGCATAAGCTTAGCAAAAGCTTAAATTAGCAAAAGCTTAAAAAGCTTAGCGTAAGCTTAAATTGGGCCAGAACTTAACAAGAGATGGTAGATGATGGTGGTGGTGTTTTGTTTGAGTTCCTAGCCTTATGCTTCCAAAGACTGAATTTTAAAACCCTCATTATAAAAACAAACAAACATTCAATTTGGTACTGTTGTACAATTACAGTTAGAACAACCGCGGACTGGAACAGTTTGTTTCAGACTAAGATTAAGTTGCGGGCATGGGGAGGAGAAGTTACTGCATCACCTGAGCACTAAGTGCACCTCTAAAAACGTTTTTACAGAAAGTGAATTTACAGCACTGTAATGCAACTCTGATTAGTGTACAGGTTTAGTTCTGCTACAGCATAATTAGATTGCTGTCTTCCTTTGTATTTTGATTCCCCTGTCCTTCCCCCCCACCCAACGTCTAATTTGAGACATACAGTAATACCAACATGGAAAAAAAGGTTCTGTGCAGTTCTACATTGAACACTTACCGAATTGTCTCAATGATTTCATGAGCAGCATCATGGTGTTTGTCCTGAAATTAAAGAGGGGGGAGGGAGAGAGAGAGAGAAGAGAAGCAGTTTCAAACAGACATCTGGAGAACACCATTCATATCAATCCCCAAAGATTACAGGACTCAACCTTCTAAAGTAGATTAGGAGTTACACAGAGGCAGGAGTCTTTAATTGCCACCCAGCCCAGTTAATATATTCAAAATGTACATTTCTCGAGAGACAATAAAGCTTCTTAGGTTTTCTTGAGTTTCCACAGACCACTAAACAGTTTTTAAAAACTGCCCTTCCACTTATGTCACCATCACTTCTTGAAAATAAGAAATTTTATAGTCGATACCCTTGGGGATTATTAGTGCGAGGTGGGTGTTTGAATGCAAGTTACATAACAAACAGTTGATTTCTGGCACATGCTACGTCTTCATATGTGGAATAGGATTCTAAATCAGCAAACGTCTTTTTAAAATAATCAACTAAACAATAAGAATGGATATTAGTGATAAAAACTGGCAACACCAAATACCAGCTACATCAAAGCCTTTCTACCACTATAAACCCATTGAAATTGTCCATTACATTACACATACTCACACAGGATTGTGTGATACAAAGGTTCTACTGGCATGTGTTTGGAATACCATATTACTTAGGTAAAGCCACAAGTGAGTTCTGCAGGTCTCATCCCATATGAGTGCCAATAAAACTCTTGTGCATGTGCCACGTTACAGAAAAGTCTGTTTTAGGAAAATTATGGGGGGTTCTAAATATTTTATTGTATCCATCCTGCAAAGCCCAGAGCCATAGTTACCAAGAGTCCAACCGTAAAGGGCTCAGAAGGCGCCCCAGAAATCTCTAAAAATAACCTAGTGTCATAACTTTTTAATTAAAAAAAAAAAAAAGGACTTTCCTGAACAAAAAGCAAATGCTGAGCCTCCAAGATCTGAATTTCCCATCCTGGGCCTCAGGCAGGGTAATTTTTGAAGGGCTTGTGGGTAAGAAATTCCACATTTGAGGAAAAGAGGAAACATTTACATGCAGATGATTTAAAAGAAAAATGGGGGATGTTTGAAATTTTACAAGTTGTTCAAGGGCAGACTGCAGGCAAAGTGATCAAAGACGCATGACAGAATGCATTTGTGACACAGCGATCACTTATACATATAGTATATATATTATTAGTCCCATGCGTAGCACATACACAGCTTATAGACTTTTACTGATTTCTGAATTCTCAATCTAAATACACAATCTAAATCCGTATTTCTCACAGCCAAATTTGGGGATACGTAGGTTTCCTATTATACATACCCAGTTTTAAATTTGGCTTAATAACATCAAGTCTTACTTTTAAAAACCAATTTCAGCATGGGGTAAAGGACAAATACTGTGATAGCAAATCCCCATGCCATGCAACCTGCACACACAGAGGTAATATGTTAATTAGGTACTGGCTTGAACAGGAATCTCAGGAGACAATGAAAGGGGATAGAGATAAGGAAGGGCAAACATCTGTTAACCTACTGACTCAGGCACAGGTATGAAAGAAACTATGCTCTCTAGACTGCCAGGAAGGGGTTTTATTTTTAGAATGTCAGAACTTAAGGCTGTAACTGAAGAATCACGCTGTCTGGGATCAGTAATCTCAGACACTCAGGCCATGTCTACACTTACAAGCTTAAAATATAGCTGTGCCACTGTAAGTTCGCTCTCTCTTTTATGGTGATGCAGGAGAGAGCTCTCCTGTCAACATAATAAAACCAGCTCAATGACTGGTGGTAACTACCTCAGCGGCAGAGCATCTCCTGCCAACATAGTGCTGTGTACCTGAGTGCTTATGCCGGCAAAACCTATGTCACTCAGGGGGGTGATTTTTTCAAACCCCTGAGCAACGAAAGTTTTGCCGACATAAGTGCTAGTGTAGTCATGGCCTCAGATGTGAAAATCCTTGAACTTTCCAGGGGTGGCAGCAGCCACAAAATACCTAAGGAGTAAAACTAACAAAGGAAACCAGAAACCAAGTAATTGGCTAAACAGTGAAGTTTGACCTACTAACCACCACGTGGTCCTCTTTGTATGCTCTCTAACATTCCATAGCTCCACACACAAAAATGCTCCTAACACACCACAGGTGATCACATTTGGATCATGCTTGCTCCAAGCAATGCTACCCATCACATCATCCGCCACTGTACCATTCTCAACTGGTGGAATGCCAACGGTGTAACAGCCCCAACAGTGCAAATAAGTACCTCTGTAATTATGCTGCACACACCAGAAAACTCACTTGTGGGGCAAAACAGCACACAATCAATTAACCAATTTACTTCATTCTGCTTCAATGGCATTGAAATTCAAAACAGAAGTTATTTTTAATCACATTCCTTGGTATTCCAAATGAATGGGATGAACTAACTTTGGCTGTTAACTCCAAATAAAATCTTCTGGTTCAAGAAGAAAGCCACCAAGAAGAAAGGGAGGGCAGCCATCTTCCACAGGGGAATTGCACCTCTTCTGCACACCGACTAGAGCTCTTATCCTTTGTGGTCTCCCACTGCCATTTTGCAGCTACTTTACCACAGAGGTAGAGAAAAGTCACCTTCCTAATCCAGAAGCTAGGAAGCCAATGCTGTGAAGTCTCCAGAACTCAGCCCCACCAGTCTAAAGTCACGATCCAGATCCAACAGCAACACTCCACCCTGTGAAAACCTTTGAGCGTTGCATGGATCCAGCTACTCCAGGAGTGGGTGTATACAGACATTGCATAAATTAACAAAACTACTGGTTTCACTATCCTGTTCTTTGAGATTCTCATTTCCCCACTCATATTTCCCTTAACTTTTCAACTCAGGTCATGTCCATACTAGGAGTGCTTTGCTGGTATAGCTACACCAGTATACCATACCCGCAAAGTGTGGACACCGTTTATACTGGCCAAGCTGTGCTGCTACTAGTATAGATTATTCTGCAACCTCTAAACAAAATAATATATTTTGGTAAAAGTGTAGTTTTGCTAGTATAACTGTCTACGCGTGGGGCTTCTGCCAACAGCAGTTCTGTCAGTCAGGGATCACACCTCTTCACAGCCCTGACCAACATAGCTATGCCAGCAGAAGTCTGTAGCATAGGTATAGCCGAAATACCACGAATGGCAAGTTTAGTCTTCCTTGAAGATGTTTTCTTGCAAGTATGTATGGGCTTGTCTACACACAAAAGTCATACCTTTTTAACCGTATCAGTATAATACAATCAGTTTAAAAAAAACCACACCACACACCTAGTGTGAACCTAGTTCCACCAGTATAAATTTACATCTACCAGTACAGCATATTACCATATGGGAAGAAGAATATATACCAATTCTATACCAACAGAAACACATTTATACCAGTATAACTGGGTCCACACTTGGGGTTGTACTTTATTGGTAAAAAAAAAAAAAATCCACACCCCTAACAGACAATTATACTGGTACAAAAATTCCAAGTGACCAGGACTATAGGGCATTTTTGTTATCTATAATTCAAATGCCCTATAAAAACCATTAGAAAATCTGCTTGTTAATAAAGTCAGTTCCCTGTCCCTTCAGGTTAAAGTGCAGAAATCTCACTACACACACAAATCACACAACACAAAGCTTTTTCTACACAGAAAAGATATACTGGTACAACTTAAGGTGTGAATTAATACCAATATAACTCCACCCCGTTTAACCTCCTGTATGCACAATCTTATTCAAGCATAAGAGGGCCTTTTTCAGTTTTGCTTGTCACTTGGATTTAAACTAAACTGAAAAAAGTCACTCTCCCACCAGAGTAAGTGTCCTCATGAGGGATACTAGTATAACTATGTCATTTTAACTTGTAAAACTTCCCTGTGCAGACAAACCCTAACATTGCCTTCCAGTCCTCCAGCCACACTAGACTTGAGATCCTGATATTTCTAAAAGGTAAAATACAAAGGGGGGGGAGGGAGGGGGAAGGAACACCACACACACAAAATCCCACACACTTATAATAAAGGCAAAGAAGGGCACAAGCCCAATTTCATTTCCTTTGCCAATCACTTTTAAAAAAACTGTAAAGCTGAACTGACATTTTGTCTTTTATAAGACTTCATAGGAGTAGATACATACACACCATTAAACAGTTGTCAGGTGTCTTGTTTGTGCTCCTACAATTGTCTATAATGCTGATGAGGGTGGCTGAGTTATACAAGCAGCAGGTTTCAACTCCCCAGAATCACAGATTCAACTCCCAAACAGGATCAACTCAACTTTGCATCCTTCCAAGGAGGATAAACCAAGTATCACACACTATACTATGTAAAGACCTTTTGGAGGAGTCTCTAGAAACAAAGGTTCTGTCTGCTCTGTATAAAATTAAAGATTCCATAGCACTTTTTGTAAGAGGAAAGGGTTCTATTCGCCCAGTTCAAATTTCCCCTTCCCCCATTCTTGGGGAGCATGCTAGGTGCTGTTTGTTGGCCTGGCTGCATTTCTATAGTGAAGTTGTATTTATGACATTTGTAAGATATTTGGAATCCTTTCAACAACATGAATGCACATTATTTCATACTGAAACATTATCTCTAATGTCATCTAAACTACAAGTATCAAAAATAAAGATGCAGTCCACAATTGACAGCAAGTACCATTAACATCCAATGCCACTTCCATAACTAGTTATTAACATGTGTAAGTGTATTAACACACAGCTAGATGTGATCCAAATTCTTTCCTGCAGAAATCTGATGAAAAACAAAAAACTCTTATTTTCATTGAAATTTTCCACACAAATTTGAGTTTCCAGCTCAAATCTAAAGTTTTCCAGCCAAATTATTTTGATGGGGAAAAAATGATATTTTCCGAGGAAAAACAGATATATTTTGCAAAAATAATTCATTGAAGATACAATTTTGCATCAAAAAACAGTTTTGCTGGAAAATGTTCCAACCAGCCCTACTAACAGTCTCACAGTACCAGTTCTTAGGATACTGGATTCCACACTCCATGCATCATTCAAACATACTCGCCCAAGCAAAAAGAGATTCAGATTTAGAACACAAGAACATAAGAAAAGCCGTACTGGGTCAGACCAAAGGTCCATCTAGCCCAGTATCTGTCTACCGACAGTGGCCAATGCCAGATGCCCCAGAGGGAGTGAACCTAACAGGCAATGATCAAGTGATCTCTCTCCTGCCATCCATCTCCATCCTCTGACAAACAGAGGCTAGGGACACCATTCTTACCCATCCTGGCTAATAGCCATTTATGGACTTAGCCACCATGAATTTATCCAGTCCCCTTTTAAACATTGTTATAGTCCTAGCCTTCACAACCTCCTCAGGTAAGGAGTTCCACAAGTTGACTGTGCGCTGCGTGAAGAAGAACTTCCTTTTATTTGTTTTAAACCTGCTGCCTATTAATTTCATTTGGTGACCCCTAGTTCTTGTATTATGGGAATAAGTAAATAACTTTTCCTTATCCACTTTCTCAACATCACTCATGATTTTATATACCTCTATCATGTCCCCCCTTAGTCTTCTCTTTTCCAAGCCGAAGAGTCCCAGCCTCTCTAATCTCTCCTCGTATGGGACCCTCTCTAAACCCCTAATCATTTTAGTTGCCCTTTTCTGAACCTTTTCTAGTGCTAGAATATCCTTTTTGAGGTGAGGAGACCACATCTGTACACAGTATTCGAGATGTGGGCGTACCATGGATTTATATAAGGGCAATAATATATTCTCTGTCTTATTCTCTATCCCCTTTTTAATGATTCCTAACATCCTGTTTGCTTTTTTGACCGCCTCTGCACACTGCGTGGACATCTTTAGAGAACTATCCACAATGACGCCAAGATCTTTTTCCTGACTCGTCGTAGCTAAATTAGCCCCCATCATGTTGTATGTATAGTTGGGGTTATTTTTTCCAATGTGCATTACTTTACATTTATCCACATTAAATTTCATTTGCCATTTTGTTGCCCAATCACTTAGTTTTGTGAGATCTTTTTGAAGTTCTTTAAAGCCGAAGCAATGTCTGTTATCAGCACTATTATTTGGGTGTATAATTGTCATGCCTAGGAGCCCTAGTGGCAGCCAAGAAACCTACTGTGCTAGGCACTGTACAAACAGAGAATGAAAAGAGACAGCCCTTTCCCTAATGGGGGTAGCTATTGCTAGGGCCTCAAAGCAGTAATCAACTGCAGCCCATAGGCTGTAATATCATCTTAACCACGGCAAGAATGGCATTTAGACCATTTTAAAACATATCAACTTGTAGGTTCAAATCCAAGTCAAAGTTATATCAATACAGTTTGTTGTTTAATTTAATATTATTTTGCCAAGTTTTAAACAATATTAGAGGCTACAATTGCATAGCTTCAGGTTTCAAAATTATCCTTTCAAGGATCAACTGATCTCTGCATACACGTAAAAGCTTACAATTTAAAATGTCATGTACATCCATCAGTGATCAATAGCCCATGATTAAATAATATTCCTCTACAGTTCCAGTGTTCTTTACACCAGAAAACAGCAAGAGGTCAACACTGGAGAAGTTTAAATAAAACAGGTTTCCTGCTCTTCAACTGAAAAAAAAAAAAAAAAAAGTACTTCCATATCAAACAGAGGGTTTTTATTATGACAGTAACATGTACACACTGTGCATAATATGAAAGTCAAATTATGCCCCTGGTACATGTACTGTTGGCCATAATAGGAGCCCTGAATGAGCATAAGCATCTAAAGGCAGAATTAGTCCCTATTAATTTACCTAAAATCCTTTTTTTTTAAAGTATCATTTGCATGAAGAAAAGGAGCATCAGTGAAAAAAAGTCAATATTCCATAAGCATGGCTGCTCCTTTCCATATGCTTCAGAAGTCAATCTGTCTCAACTGCTTTGAAAAAGAAAATCATTTGGTCACTGATTCAGCAGAACTGAGTACCCAAAAGAAAAATATCAAGTTGTTCCAACTTAAGATGGTATTTTGTTAAAACTTAGTACTTGTACAGGACCTCAAAGCACTCCACAAGATCATGGGTTTGGATTTTCAAAGAAGTAGGCCAGTCAATGCTGGGTACTTTTGAAAATACCAGCCTACATATCTACACTTGAAAAGGTTTGCCAGTATACATATATACCAGTACAATTAAACCGGCAAGCCCAGTGGAAATGCAGCTGATACCAGCAGATTATTTTCTGTGTTATCTTAAACCAGTTCCCCAAACAGAGTATCCAATGAAACTCCTTTTGTTAGTATAACTGCAGGCAAGTCTACACTAAAGCACTACAGCAGCCCAGTTCCATTGCAGCAGCTGCATCACTGTAGCATTTGTATTGTAGACATACCATGAGTCTCCACATTCCTGTGAGGGAGATAAAGAATTATCCCTTTTTAAAAGATGGGGAAACACACTCAGGGTATGTCTACACTACAGCTCTGCAGCTGTGTCATGGTAGCGCCATAGCATAGACACTTCCTACACTAATGGTAGTTAATGCACCTCTCAGAAGAAAACTTCCATCAACTTAGCTGCATCTAGGACGCAACATTTTTCACAGCTCTGAGCAACATTGACATATCTATCTAATTTTCAAGTGTAGATCAGGCCTCAGGGGGAAAAAGTGACTTGCCCAAGTTGGCACTGAGATCTTGTCTCTATACAAATTGCACCAATTGAATTAAATGTGTGATTTTAAACTGATTTAGTTAAACTAGTGCAAAACCAGTTTAATGTGTAAAATCAAGTAAATTTAAACTGGTTTATTCTGATTTAGTTTGACTCCTTATTGAATTAAGATAAAATTAATAGAATCCTGGTTTAAAATTAATCAAATAGCCTCACTGTTTTGAATCAGTTTTTAAATTCAATTAAAATTAAATCGTGGAACTCTGAATATGAACAAGGCCTAAGCAAGTTCAGAGCCGGGACTAGAATATGGGTCTCAATCCCATGCTCCACTCCCTTTCCTTATTGTTATCAGAATTGCTTGTTGTGATTAGAGTATACTTTTATTTCTTATATTGCCTGAAAAGTTTGAGCATTTTCTTTTAAGAAGTTCTCTGTGACTGTCATTCAAGGAAAACCAAACTTTTAAGGGCAATCTTCATCTATATTTCTCATTATCTAGACTAGGAGTAGCAGATATTAAGGATTAATCATGTTTACAGTATTACTGTATTACCTGGGAATCAACCAAGAATCGGGCCCCACTGGACTAAGCACTGGCAGACCAAACTAGACAGTAGTAAACAGATAGCCTTTTACTGAACTATTTTACCTGTTTTTGTTTTTAATACAGTAGCAATTTCCAATTAAAAGAACTGAATTAGAAGCCTATAATATCAGACAAATGTCAAACTTTGACAGTTTATTACAACACTTTTGCTGCAATCTACCCAGTTATTATGAAGGCCAGTGTTGCAATACTGAATAGGAAATACTACATAACCTTCTCTACAATTTTTCCCTCCATTTACACTGTTTTGCTTTAGTGCTCTTTAAAGAAACCTTCCCATATTAAATCTTAAAGGTGTGGACCTCAGAATTATTTCTAGGTATCATGATAGCGTTGCATCGCAGACACCCAGGTATGTTTACGGGGGGGGGGGGCAGAGTTATTTTAATGATGAAAAGGTTCTTAATGTAAAGTGAATCTCAAAAAGCTATTTCTTAAATTTGTGAATGTGTCACTTTAGTCATTTTTCCACAAACAAGCAGGGCATATTCAATTAAAATGTTTTGCTGGCAGGGCCTGAAGTGAGAAACCACATCCTAGCACTCTTCCAGATGCATGTCCTTTTATATTTAGTTCATTCTCATACGACTGTCCTGCTCATGAGTCTCATGAGGGTTACATTTTCTAAAGCTTAAGATGGCATAAATACCTATTTATGCCATCCTCCCTATCTGTAAAATTAGGATAATATTTATGAGATTAGTCACTGTCTGTACAGTGCTTTAAATACATTATGCCCTGTGTAAGGGTTCTATGGGGTATTCTGAAGTACAAGCAGGAGATAGATTTTTCCAGTGAGGATGGTTTGGCATACTGAAAATCGGAGGATGGGCACACACAAATAAGTTGGACTGAGGAGGTGGTCTTACAGATAATATCACCTTGATCTTCTATAGCACTTTTAATCAGTACATCTCAAAGCACTTTACAAAGGAAGTCAGTACACCCCCATTTTACATATGGTGAAACTGAGGCAAAGAGAGAGAATGTGACTTGGCCAAGATGACTCAGCAAGCCAATGGAAGATCCAGGAACAGAACCCAGGACCCCTTAGTCCCTTTTCAGTATTCTAGCAACTAGGACACGCTTCCTCCCCCAAAGAAAGGTGTCCAAAGCCTAGTTTCAGAATTGTGCAAGAGCTGCCCAAGACCATTTGGGCATGTGCAAGCTAGTTGTGGTCAGGCATTTGCAAACCAGGAGGAAGAGGTCTCTCATGAACCCTTCAATGACTACTAGGTCAGTCAGTACAACTCAAAGGAAGCAGCAGCTGATGCAAACCAATTAAAAAAATGCTTGTTCAGTTCTATGTTGCCTCTGCCTGGGTCACCTCCCTCATGGCAGAAGCTGGCCTTACTTTGAAAACCACTCCTCTCCTGGCCACCAAATCACAGCAGTTCAGGCTCTCCCACCTGCTTAGCCAGTCTCAGAATACTGCTGCAGCTCCTCATGCTTTGATAACGGTATTTTGATTGCAAAGGGCCAATCTGCATATTAGCAAAAACATGGCCCAGCTGGCCACAATGGTGGGCACACTATCAAGGGGTGCATACATTCTTGTGGTCACCTACAGACAAGGTTGCTTAGCAATGGCATCACAAAGGTGGGACAAGAAAAACAGCCTGTTTTGCCCATTGAAATAAAGTGATCAGTGGGGCAACTGTGTCTAATATCCCCCAGGTTTCTTCCATTTGTGCTCAAGTGGAAAGGTTTTCTGTAGATCCAAAAGAGGTGTCAATATGGTTCTACTCTAAGCTATGGCTGCCCCAGAGGGATAGAAAAGGGAAGGAGAGTGTGCCACATTACTGTGTGGCATGCAGATGCTCTCTTTCAAAATCCAGTGCTATATGTGCAGCCAAAATCTGTGTACACCCTGATTTAGAACATACAAAGTTTTAGCCTATTTTTCAGCCTGCCTAGGCAGACATGCAGCTAAGTCTTTGAAGACAGGAATCATTCTGGATACAAACATCTACAGACAATGGTGAAAGTCTGAAACCCCATGTAAGAAGCATTTCCAGCTATGATGGGGAAAAGGGAAAAAGACACTGTTTGGGGAGGGAACCGAATGAATTGAGAAGTCTCAAGATCTCCAGTGCAGCTCTCTCAGAAGTTTCAGGCCCTTTGGCATACGCACTACCAATTTTTGGTGAGCTCATACTCACATGCCTCAGGATCCTCTGAATACAAAGTGAAGAGAAAGCTAAAAAGTCATATCTGTGCAATATTTCATACTGCAGGGCTAGACATATTAATGCCACCAGCCTTCAGCTGAGAGTAGGTTGGTGTCATTTATTTTCCAGTGTAGCAACTGGAATACGATAATTCCCTTACACATTGGAGCAAGAAACTTCCTCTGAATTGCCTTGTAACTAAAGTTTCCTTACACCAAGGAGGAGGTATAAAGCAAAAAGGCATCTCTAGACTCCCTCCTGCAGACAATGTGCCCCCATTCTCTTTATCTTCATTAAATCAAAGAGCTAGAGCTCAAAGATTATTTCTCACATAGCCAGGTCATAAACCACAATGAAGGCTCCAATCAAAGCTTCAAGTAATTTAAAGCGCTACACACAGCTGGCCAGAAGACATCATGTAAAACCTGCAGTGCATTAATGCCTTCTTAAGGGACCAAAAAAAAAAAAAAGGTTTGCTAAAGAAAAAAAAAAAAGGAATTTGGGGCCAAGATCTAACCTATACTGAAAGTATGATAAATTAATGGGGAAAATATGCTCCTGATTAGAGGTTCCAAAACTGGTATGGGAACCAAATAGATATTATGGGTAGGAGTGATAGATCTAGATTGCAGAACTGTTGGACCATATAGCACCTGCTACGCTGTACTAAGACAGCTAAAATGCATTAAATATTTTTACCTCTCCACATAAGCAATTGCTGTAGCTGCCTGAGGAACATGTTGCAAATGTTGTGCAATTGAAGTGGTTCATGTGATAGCAAATTGGAAGGGAAGTATCTTTGAGACAATCTCTTTGTTAATATGTGATCTAGGCAACAAGAGACTGAGGGCACGGCTACACTAGAGAGTTTACAGCACCGCGGTAAATTCTTTAACCTAGCTGCTCTAACCCGACAGGAGAGAGCTCTTCCATTGGCTTAACTACTCCAGCCCCCATGAGTGGCAGAAGCTATGTCAGCCGGAAAAGCTCTCTCACCGACATAGCACTGTCCACACCGGCGCTTAACTTATGTCGCTCAGAAGGGTGGATTTATTCATCCCCGAGTGACGTAACTTATTCCGATGTAAACTGTAGTGTAAACAGAGCCTGAGGCCTTGTCTACATGAGAAAGCTGCACTGGTCTAACTCAATGTGTAAATTTATACCAGTGTAGGCCTAGTCTACACATTATTTTTGTACTAACTACTTTGGTTAGGGGTGCAATTTTCTACCGAAATAGTTATAAGCAGTATAACCTCTAGTGTGAACACAATTGCATCAGTATAACATGGCTTATACTGGTATAGCTTGTTCTCCTTCCCATACAGTAGTGGTTCTCAACCTGTGGTCCACGGAGCCCTGGGGGTCCACAGACTAGGTCTAAGATTCAAAAGAGGTCCGCACCTCTATTCAAAATATTTTAGGGATCCGCAAATGTAAAAAGGTTGAAAACCACTACCATATGGGAATAAAATTATACCAGTAAAACTGTGTCCACAATAAGAAGGGTGGGACTAGTGTAGCTAAAGTGGTACAACTTGTGTGTTTAGACAAACCTATAGTTTGGATATGGACACTCTTATTCCGGTATAAAAATGACTTTTTGGTTTAAGTCAAGTTAGTTGGGAAAAGGGTTAAATTAAACTGAAATAAACCAATCTATGTCCACGCAGGCGGTTGCCAAAAAGTTCTCATTGACAGAACTTATGTCTCTATGTAGGACCTAAGCAAAGGGAATGTTCTGCATATGTTACTCCTGATACAAATGAACACTTAGTCCCAAAACCATACTAATGGCTTGAACATAAATGTTAATTTCAAGTTCCATTAGGAACAGGAATGGGGAAAGGAGTAATCAAAAAGGATAAAATTAGAAGATAAGGACATTTTCTTTCAAAATTCTGAGATAATATTGAGACACCAAGGGCATTAGTCAAAAGAACTTGGTGTGTTTAACGTTAAGGAGTTTTAGAACTGTGCAATGCGTTAACAGAATTTGCCTACCAAATGCATTCCAATGAATTCAGCATCTTTTGGTGACAAAGAGTTCCCAAGAGAATAAACCCTTTACTGACCCTTCAATGAAAAGCAACCATTGAACATTTCCAGGGAAGTGGGATGGACTTCAAGAGCCACAGGAGCCCTTCGGATTTGAACATACCACTATCTAGAAGAATGTTAATAGCAATTTTTATTTTTTACATGTTTTTAAAGAGACAGAAACTGCATTTCATTTACTTTGAACCCAACTATAAAATGTATACATGTTTTCAATGGGAGGAGGAAATTCTGTTCACCGCTTAAGTTTTATTTATGTACATACACACCCATACACCATTACCTATTTATTCTGTTGCTGATTTGATACCTTATACAGTCTGATTTAAATTTTAGGAAGTTTTTTCATTTAATCTAAGATGGAAATACCATAAGTATCTGAGGCTAACTCCTACTTATTACAGTGATGGACACATCAGAAATGCCGGAATACAAACCTATACTCCTTAAGGAGTCTCAAGGTCCTAGAGAAGAAAGATGTTTCTGAGGGTGTTGAGACCCAAAAAAAAAAAAAAAATTAATTACTGATCTGCACCTACAATGAGTTTCAACTTGTTGGACTGTAAGGCAGTCTAACAAGTTACACCCACCATAGACTTCATACTGCATGCAGCACTTGTAATGAGACTGTCAAAAGCTTTCAAAGACCAGATTAATTTTAAAGGCTGGTAAATATTGTCATAACTCTGTAATATCTGAAAATATTCCTGATTTAAAGGCAAAAATTCAGTCAAAGGCTAAGCACTTCCAACCTGTTTACTCCATCTAATGAAGATTCACTGAAGACAGTAAATTCCTGGCTCCACAGAAGTCAATGGCAAAACTCCCATTGACTTCACTGGTAACAGAATTTTACCCTATACTATCAAAATCTTGCCTGAACACTTTTCACACCAAAGGGCTTTACAAATCGATATCCAAACTAGAAGGAACACCTCCCATAACACTGAAATGCACCACATCTGGACTAGCAGGAAGCAGTTATTTGACAGTGCATACTACAAGAACACTACACAACAGCTAAGGGCAGTTTTCAACTTTGTATCTAAAAAGGGATACATGAGGGTGCTAAAAAGGTTGGACTGCCTCAGAGCTCCCAATGTTGCTACTAACAACAGAGCTACACGTGATTAACAGAAGTTTTCTGAACATTTCCTTTTAGTGTAGGCAGAGTCTAACAATGTATTTGGGATATTAAATGGAAGAAGCTGCTTCAGAACTTTCCAAGGTTTTTCTCTTTACACTACTGATTATTTTGGCAATCAACACATAACTATCTTCATTAGTTCCCCAGATCCCTAGTCTGACACCAAAATATCCTTTGTTCATAGCTTCCTCAAAAAGTCACTCATTCACTTATGAAACTGGAAAAGAAAAAAAAAGAAAAGAAAAAAAAGACTGCAGAGCAGAAACCATCTTTGTTATTCATAGTTCTGATCATATCTACAAAAATTCATCATTTAAATTCCCTGTTGTAAAACATAACTTGCCGTCTTCCTATGTCCTAAAAATAGCAACTACTCCTTAATTCTCTAATGTCTGCATTTCTATACTATATATGATAATGGAATTAAACACATTACTGGCTAGATGAATAAAACATGGTTAAATACTCATTAAATTGCTTCATATACTAAATATCTTCCACTAGTTTCTACTACATTTATTTACATCTATTGCACCGAATGAACAATGATTCATTGGAAGACCAATATCTACAGAATACAAAAGTTACATGGCAAGTCTTTGGCTACCCCTCGATGCGAGGATGAGGTCTGCCATTGGTGGGTTTTTAAGTGGCTGAGGAGCCCAATTCGTGGTACGTGGCAAGTATAACCACGATGTCCAATTTTGGTTTTTGGCTTTAGCTCAGTGGTTTTAGCATCGGCCTGCTAAACCCAGGGTTGTGAGTTCAATCCTTGACGGGGCCATTTAGGGAACTGGGGTAAAAATCTGTCTGGGGATTGGTCCTGCTTTGAGCAGTGGGTTGGACTAGATGACCTGCTGAGATCCCTTCGAATCCTGATATGCTATGATTCTACTCATCTGCAAGTTAAGAACTGCAAAATTCATTGCATTCATGGACTCCTGGTGTGAGCTCTTCTTTCCCCCTCTCTCTTGCAGCAACTTTTGTTAGGAAAAGAAAGTAAAGTCAACTGCAAACAGTATCTTAATATACCACAAGCAAACTATCAGATACATAATCAAAAAATGTCATTAATACAATGGACAAGTTTGTTATTTACTATACTATTGATTGGGTGTATTCATTATTGCATGGGGAGGTTTTAACTGGGTACTCACAAAAGGTTAAGTCTAAGAGCTGCAACAAAGAAACAAAAAAGGAAGAATGGGCAAGGTGAGCATGAAAGAAAAAAGGAAGTGTGAAAGTAGAGGTATGGCTGTTCGGGGAGAAAGGTGACTACATATCCCATAAATCTTGCAAACCAAGGGATAAGATATCTTTCATAAGCTCCCAGGGGAAGCACAATTCATCCAGGTGACTTATACTTGAAAGGACAATCTTCTCCATAAGTGGGTTGCCATGGGGGAGAAGGGTGGGAGCTGCATATGGTGAGATGGATTTTCCTTAACACTTTGAGAACTTGTAGTTGCACAAACAGTTCTACATTGTGTCCAATTGAAACTGCAGGGAGAATTTTAGGAAAATAAAATATAATTGTCACACTTGGAACTTTGGCCAGGACAGTTGGGGTTAACACCCATCTCTTCTACAAAAAAAACATCTTTGACAACCTCCATTTCATGTAAATACCTCTCAGATATCTCAAATATAAGGACGCAGTAACAGACTTGTAGAAGAAATGGCCTTAAGGTACTTTCACACAATAGCCTGACTTAATTTTAATGGTGTTCTTGTTTTGAGGTGGGAGAAGGATTTAGAGAAAGGTATTTGCTAGGATGCAAATACAGGTATTGTGTTGTCAGTTTCAGCTGCGAATCAAACCATTTAGAAATCTGAGTAAATTATATTTGACAAGAGCCTTTACAGAGAAGATAAATTGCTCCTCTATGGCACCCCAAGGGGTGTGAAAAGTTATAGGGTGGCAATATTTTCACCTTCTGAACTAGAGCAGAAAACCTCATTGTGAGCACATGCCTTGTTTCATTTTGCATTTTGAAGAGAATGGGGGGAAATTGTCAAATTCCATTATAGAGACAGTGTGGGTGAGGTAGTACCTCTTATTGGACCAACTTCTGTTGGTGAAAGAAACAAGCTTTCGAGCTACACAGTGCTCTTCTTTGGGTCTGGGAAAGGTACTGAGGGCTTGTCTACACTTACTGCAGTAGCACAGATGCACCCTGCAGCTACGCAGCTGTACCACTACCCCAGCAGGAGGGGTTCTCCTGTCAGCATAGCTAATCCACATCCTTGAAAGGCGGTAGCTAGGTCAATGGGAGAATTCTCCCATCAACCTAGCACTGTCTACACCAGGGGTTAGGTCAGTTTAACTTTGTCACTCAGGGGGGTGGATTTTTCAAACCCCTGAGCAATGAAGTTATACCAACCTAATCTCCTAATGCAGACCAGGCCTCAGAACACCACAGCTAAATATAAGGTGGAACAGATTGTTTAATGTAAGGAGGTAACACACATTCTAAGGGATCATTCAAGGTGAAATGGCACTTTAACACCCTTGCAGTCATAAGACAAAACAAAAAGGGGAGGTGGGGGGGTCAGTGGGTTACAGATTGTTGTAATAAGCCATAAATCCAGTATCTCATTAAGACCATGATTTTTAGTGTCTAACGAAGTTATTTCTTTAAGCTCCCAGGCTCATCTTTTAAAGATGTTCTGCAGGTTTCCTTTGAGAACAAGGATTGAGGTCAGATATGGAGTGATTGTTTTGTGAAATGTGTTCACCCACAGGTGATGTGACGGTGTTTTCATCTTCCATCATTTTTCTGAGCAAGTTCATTCGAGAGGGTAATGATTGTCTGGTTTCACCCACACTGTTGTTATTGGGGAATTTAGTGCACTGGATGAGGTACATCGAATGTTATGATAGGCATGTGTAGGACCCATGGACCTTGAAAGGTGTGTTGCAGGGGGTATTGATCATTGTGGCAGTGGAGATGTGTCTGCAGGTTGTTCAGGCAGACTCTGGGGTGCTGCTATGAGTTGGTGTGGCTTGGTCTGTGGGGAACTTGCTTTTGATGATGAGCTTGCTGAAGCTGGGAGCGTTATCTAAAGGCCAGAAGAAGGGATTTAGGAAAGATTTCTTTCCCAGGCCTGAAGAAGAGCTCTGTGTAACTCAAAAGCTTGTCTCTTTCACCAACAGAAGTTAGTCCCAAAAAAGATACTGTCTCACTCACATTGTCTCTCTAGTATCCTGGGACCAACATAGCTACAACAACAATGCAAACAAATTATGTTATGTTAATCGTGTTACAATGCTCATTTTGCCATTTGCTTCTGTTTGTTTTGTTGGTTAGAAAGTATTACTCTCAATATACTTTATTATCCATACAACCTTGAGAGATCATCAAATCAGTAATTACCCGTATTTAGCCTACTCAGCACTAACGTTCAAAGGGCATGCAGGGTTTGGATGGTCAGAGAAGGGGAAGACATTAAAGCTTCTAAAGTCTTTTCTACACTAGTGACATTTCTGAAAAAGTTCCCCACCGCCACGAGCTCCAACGTTTCCCAGCTCTGTGAGTCACCATCACACACACANAAGTTTTTATTTTTTTTTTTTTTTTTTTTTTTTTTTTTTTGGAGAGTCACTGCCATCACCACTCCCACTGGGAAAACTTTAGGCGACAGCACACCACTGGAGTCCACTCTTATATTAAAAGTAGCTTCTTTCCTTAACAGTCAGGGAAGATACAGTTTTGATGCAAACAATTACATTCCAGACAGGGCTACTTCCCACAATCAGAGTGGGCACAAGATCTTAAACAGGGTTTGTTATTCATCTCTGTAGTTAACCTTTAATAAATTTTAAAAAGATGACAAACTGCTGCGTGGTGATTTTAATCATTAGTGCCTGCCCCTGAGCTTTCAGAACAAACACATTCCACTAGAGACAGAATGATATCACGTGTGTCACAGCCTAGATTTCCTAGCTAATGGGCAAAAAAAGATGCTGTGCACCCACCCACCTGTACAAATAAAGTCAATACTATATCAAGCTTACATTTCATTACTTCTTAGTAGTAGACACATATGCCAAAATATGCCTCTCTCAAACAGCTGCAAAAATGATGCTATGACAACATTTTGCTGGCCAATGGAATATTTTTGCCGTCAGAGCTCAGCAGAAAGAGAGCAGTGAGAATAAAAACATCACGCACAAACAACAATAGAACAGTGAATTATTCTCAGATTATTCAGCCCAGATTTATCATCACAGCTGCTAGTTTGAAGGTTTAAAATTCAGACTGCACAGTTATACAGGCTACTCCCTGTTCTGAAGGGGATACTTCATCCTGAGAGGAGGCTGCATAATGGCACCCAGAAAGCAAACAAGGTCTAGAAATAGTGCCCCAGTATAAACTCCAGCTTATACTCAGAGATAACAGGGATTGATCTTTTCATCAGATTTTTGCAACTGGAACTTGCTTGTGAGAAGACCCCAAACTTTGTGTCTTTTGTATCTATCTTGAAGCAGTAGGCAACCAGGAATTTTTTCAAAACCTGTGTATCTATGTTTTGAAGTATGAACAGGAGTGACATCTTCTATGTATTAGACTATATACCTGAAATCTGACGTTTGAGCAAATGATTCTAAGTGAAGTGAGAGGCCGGCAGAGTGAAAGTAAGGAAAACCTTATCTGGGTCATTTAGAATAAATCTAGGTTTATTAAACTTCTCATTTGTCATTAAAATAAAGCTTTAATACAATAAATGAAGCAGAGTACAAGACCTAGTATTCTAGACACTTGAGAATTTAATGCAAGCACACTTTTGGGCAGGATTTTGGGAGTCAAGGAGTTAAGCTGTGATACAGAAGAGTAAACCCACCTCAGCTCTGATTAAGGAGGACACTCATAAAAACCAGAGGTCAACATCAGAAAATATTTTCTGAGTCATGGGGGGGAAGATTACTCACCAATGCACTATTCAACTTACTCATCACAGTGCGTTATGGACAGAACTGCTCACCATGTATTCATTAGGAAACTGTGGCCTTTCCTTTGAGGAAAGCAGAAGGCGGGGAAAGAGTCATACTTTCAGTTTTGTATGTAAGCCAGTGGGAGGCTGTATGTATAACACCACTGCTCTCTCCTCCCACGGTCTTAATTAATCTTGTAGGGAAATACACGTTTCACATCACCCTCCCAGGTTTCTTTTAACATCTTGACAGGCATCAGTTTGTCAGCTGAGCTATTATGCAAATTCAGCAGTCTGAGGAGATCCCAGTTTTCCTATTGTACACAAAATAAGCAACTGTCCTTTACAACAAATAATAAAATCATACCATAATTAAATTGCTAACATCCGTTCACCATTAGTATGAACATTTTTAATCTAAGACTTTCATGGTACATAAACATTCTGCTAAGTGAGATAAAGTCTGGATGTAGTAACAAATAAAAAGTTGCAATGTTGTCTAATACAATGTTAAGTCACACAACTGTGCTATCAAACAGCAGCTCCACAACACCTACGCAACTTTTGATACTGCAAATATGATTCTCCAGCATTCATGTGGCTCTCAGAAATAAATTAGTAGCGAGTGCTGTTTTTTTCTCCCCATCCCCAACAAATTCTCTTATAATGTTGGCACAGAGATGTATAAACCTTGAGAAACTGCAAATAAGGATGCTTCTAAACACAAAAAATCTTTTAAAAAAATTTTTTGAAGTCACCCCACCTTGCCTCCTAGATACCAAGCAAGTGGAGTCGGTGGTGAAACTAAGAAACGTTCTGCTGACGTCAAACAGAGCTGAGCTCTGAAACCACAACGGTACATACACCCTGCTGCCAACTAGAGTCTGAGCCAAGGAGGGAAATAAAGTCTACCGTTCAGTACAGTACAATGTTAGTAGGCCAGACACTGCAATGTTCAAAGAGGATTTCTTTTTAAAGCATTACAGTTCTTTGCTGCAATGGCTGAAGTTGCAGCAAAAACACAAAAATATTATGGAGTGTGATCTCTTCAACAGAGCTGCGGTACAAAATATTCATTAGCTCCAGATGAACCATTCACTTCTGTATCACTATGGGAAAAAATATGCAACCCAGAGAGGCCACTTTAATGACAGGATGTTTGGGTTCTACTGCATTTCTTACATCTTAGATAGCATATGCAGATAGACACCCAGCCCACTACATTTTGATGAACTGTAAAAGAGAGTCTGCATATTCTGACATCTTAGAATAGATGCAACCTAGAAACACTTGGCCAAGTTTCCCCTGATAATTTCTTTATCCCTACCTCACAAACTGTAACAACATTAAATTCAGGTTTCCTTTTTTAAACAAGGAGATTCAAACAAATATCACCAATCCATTCCCTTCTTCCTGATTAAGCCTTAACTTATGCAAGAAAATATGTATTGCTACATATAATCAGCTTCCAGAGACAAGTTAATATGTGGTAACAAGCATGAAATGGTCACTATTAAACTTTCAGTTTCTGTCAATTCAAGTACAGCGTGCGCGCGCACGCACACACACACACACACACAAGCACAAATGACAGAGCTGCCCAAACAGGAAAGGCTGCATTAACTAGTGTGTGCTGGAGGGCTCAGGCTCTGGGAGTAGGATGATAAAAAATAGCCAGTCCTCGTATATGCAGGACGTTTTGGAAACCACAGCCACATCCAACAGCACCAAAAGTCAGAAAGCAAGTATGCCGTGGTCTCCCCTGCCATAAGCAAGATAGTATATAATTGCAGTTGCATCAGCATTAAGATACTTAGACTAAGTCCTAGCATGTCCAAACACCAAAACACTACAAAGAAAGCCAACCAAACCAGTTTTTAGAAGACTATTGCCTGACTTTCTCTTTGCAAACCAATTCACACTCTGTGTTTTTACATGGCAGGGGATAAATCTTTGATGCTGAGGCTAGATTGGTTTTGCACTGACATCTAACCATATATAAGTAGATAAACAGTAAGTTTCTCCTTGGTGAGGCTTTTACTAATTTGAACATGAATACTCATTTTAAGGGATCCCATATCTAGCACTTTGATTCAAGACAGACAGAAAAAGGCAGTCAAGTTTGTGGATTATTTAAAAAAAAACTACACACATGGGAAATCAGTGTCATATTTGAGAGAAGGTGTGGATTATAATGTGTAGTCAACAGAAAAATTGACTTGGAATTCTCTTTAGACAAAATAAAAAGGTAATTAACATGAATACTTATTTAAATAAGTATTCAAAAAAGTCAAGGAAAGCTGCAATTATGCAACCACACACAAATTCCAAAACCCTCCCTTCCCTTTTGGGAATTAAGATTGCTCTCCCCCTTCCCCCACACCCTTAACCTCCTTCCCCAACCGGTCAGAGCAGTTGACACACCCCCGCCATCACCACCAGTTCACATTTGCAAAATTACAAATCCTTCTTGATCCTAGTCTGAAACAATTTTATTGACCGTTCAGAGGAACTAAGGGGCTTTTCAAGATAAACTTTTCATTAGCTGTCCTCTCCCCACACTTCCCTGTTTATCTGTGAAGTCCAACCAATTTTAGAGGTCAAATCCACTTTTTCTAAGAGAAACACCGCCCTGAGTTGAGCGGACTAAAAGAACCCACCCTTTGCTATATTTCATCCTATAGTTATTTATTTACACTACAGTAATTCGAATGCTACAAATTGCTACAGCCCCCCCGAAAGAAAAACTTTGAATGTGACAGAAAATATCCAATCCAAATCTGGGCTGAATGGAGAAAGGGGTCTGAGGAGAGCAGAGCAAGGTGGGTTAGAAGCAGGGTGCCAGAGGGCTTAAAGAAAATAATGATATAATAATGCCAAACAGCATCAGGAGGGTTTATTTATAGAAAGGAATTGTTTGTTTGGGTTGGGGGTCCAGAGGAAATGGGATTATCTGAGGGCACAGGGGGAATCCATAGACTAGAAAGGTGGTTGGGTTGGAAGCAGGGGAGGTGTTGGCTTGTTGGGGATAGGGGTGTCTGGATGGCGACTGACAGGCAGGGAGGGAATAACTGGGGATGAAGGCTGGGAAAGAGGGGTTGGATAAACAGGAATTTCTTCCATTGAGAGGATGAGCATTCAGAACATGGAACAGGAACAGTAACAGACTGAGAATTCGGGGGGGGGGGGGGGGAGAGGCAAAGACACCCAAGCAGATTTGGGGGGGATTGTTTGGGGGTAGAAAATATAAGACACGATGGAATAAAAAAAGAGGGATTCTGTGGAAGGAGTGGGAACTACTTAGGCCTGGCGAGACCAGAGGCTGCCTGGAGTAGAGAGGTGTTTTGGGCAGGGAGTATTTAGGTGGGGTGAGGAGGACAAGGGTTTTCTTTGGGAGACAGATGAGCCTTTGAGGGGGAAAGGACAGTCTATGGATGACAACCCATGAAAGTGAAACTGGGGAAGGTGACTGGCGAAAGGCAGCGTCTGAAGGGTGTCAGGGCCAGGGGTGACTTGTGGCAAGGGTGTCCTGGACAGGGGGTGCCTGAGGAAGGGGATTCCTAACGGGGAGTGCCCAGAGCAGGGGGCAGCGGGGATGCCCAGGCGGGGGGTCCGGGGAAGGTGGTGCCCGGACAAGGGCGCTCTGGGACAGGGCAGTGCCCAAAACAAGGGGGCCTGACAGGCAGCAGGAAGGTACCCGAAGAAGGGGGAGCCCGATGGGGACTGACCAAGGCCGGGGGGGGGGATCCGGGGGGATCTGACGGGGAGCGGGAGGTGTCCGGGGCTCTGACGGGGAGCAGGGGGGTGCGGAGTAGGGGGGGTCTGACGCGGAGCGGGAGAAGGGGGTGCCCCGTGAGGATGGCGGGAGCAGGGGGGGTGCCCGGCCCAGGGCCCCGGGCCGGGCCGATACTCACATAGACGGGCAGCGGCCAGGGGTAAACGGCCGGCTCGGCTCCCACGGGCGACTTCAGCCTGAGCTCCAGCCTCTCGCCCATGTCGGCAGCGGGAGGAGGCGGCGGCGGCCCCGCACCATGCTAGAGAAGCCGCTCGGAGAGTGCGGGCCGGGGGGGGGCCGCTGCTGGGGAAAGGGGGGGGAGCGCCCGCTCCCCTTCGCCTCCCTCTATTGTAGTTAGCGGCTGGCCGGGCTCTCCAGCGCCGCCGCCATCTTGGGCCGGCGTGAAGCGAGCACAATGAGCCGCCGGGGCCGGGCCCGACCAACGCGCCAGACGCGGGGGGAGGGGGGAGCGAGCAGCGAGCGAGCCCCCCCCCCCTCCTGTCCTCAGCTGCCCTCCCTGCTGACAGCCCCCACCCCCGGCACCGTGGGGCTGGGGGGGGCTTTTCAGTGTGTTTTTATTTTGATTATTTTAACCCTGTGAGGGGGTTTGGGGGGGGGGAATGTTGGGGTGGAGGGTGATTTTTTGCCCCCTTTTTTTACTCTATATCAGCAAAGTTGGGGGGGGGGGGCTTGCCCCCCCCATC
>QXTE01000199.1:2168697-2280601 GCA_003942145.1 Platysternon megacephalum | reverse complement strand
GGGGGGGGGGGCGAAGCAGCCCCAGCCCCGTCCACGGGCTCAGCCGGGAGCTCCGCGGCGGAAGGTACCAAAGTGCACAGGCCGGGAGGGGTGGGGAAGATGACACCCAAAACGTGCGGTACATGCGGCGTGCGGGGGCTGGGATTGTACAGGCCACAGAAGGTTGTGTCAGCAGTTCCCGGAGAAACGCTCCCCGCCCGCCCCGCAGCAGGGTGGGCCTTTGCCGGCAGCCTTCCGAACAGAACCAAGCCCTGGCCCCGCGTTCAGTGCAGGGCAGCGCCCTATGCCATGCAAGAGGCACCACTTTCCTTTTGCCGGCGTGCGTAGCCCTCCCGCCTCGGCAACAACTTCATTCTCAAACCTGAGATTGCTGTGGCACCTTATAGACTAACAGACGTTTTGCAGCATGAGCTTTCGTGGGTGAATACCCACTTCTTCGGATGCAAGTAGTGGAAATCATCCGAAGAAGTGGGTATTCACCCACGAAAGCTCATGCTGCAAAACCTCTGTTAGTCTATAAGGTGCCACAGGATTCTTTGCTGCTTTTACAGATCCAGACTAACACGGCTCCCCCTCTGATACTTGAAACCTGAGATTGAAGCAAGCGCTTTCAGGCCCCGCTTCTGGGCATTCTTAGGCCCCCGTCCCGCAAAGGCTTTACCCGAAGCCCCGTTGGCTTCCGCGGGACTATTACGAACACACCTCTACCCCGATATNCCCTGGCCCCGCGTTCAGTGCAGGGCAGCGCCCTATGCCATGCAAGAGGCACCACTTTCCTTTTGCCGGCGTGCGTAGCCCTCCCGCCTCGGCAACAACTTCATTCTCAAACCTGAGACTGAAGCAAGCGCTTTCGGGCCCCGCTTCTGGGCATTCTTAGGCCCCCGGCCCGCAAAGGCTTTACCCCAAGCCCCGTTGGCTTCCGCGGGACTATTACGAACACACCTCTACCCCGATAGAACGCTGCCCTCGGGAGCCAAAACATCTCACCGCGTTAGAGGTGAAACCGTGTTATATCGAACTTGCTTTGATCCGCCGGCGTGCGCGGCCCCACCCCGGAGCGCTGCTTTACCGCGTTATATCCGAATTCGTGTTATATCGGGGTAGCGGTGTAATAGGCGCCCTCCAGAAGGCCGAGGTGTTTAATGCCTATTTTGCGTCAGTCTTNCGGAGCGCTGCTTTACCGCGTTATATCCGAATTCGTGTTATATCGGGGTAGAGGTGTAATAGGCGCCCTCCAGAAGGCCGAGGTGTTTAATGCCTATTTTGCGTCAGTCTCCCCTAAAATGGTAAATTGTGACCAGGTACTTAATACAGTTATTAACAACAACAAGGGGGAAGGAACATAAGCCACAAAGAGGGAAAGAACGGGTAAAAGACATTTTAGGCTACGGCTGCACTTACAAGCTTACAGCAACACAGCTGTACGGATAGTGCCACTGTCAGAGAGCTCGTGTAGCCATGTTATGCCGACAGGAGAGAGCTCTCCCGTCGACATCGTAAAACCAGCTCAATGAGCAGCGGTAACTATGTCCACGGGAGAGCGTCTCCCGCGGACATAGGGCCGTGCACATGAGTGCTTATCCTGGCAAAAGTTATGTCACTGCAGGGTGTGTTGTTTCACACCCCTGAACGACAAAAGTTTTGCCCACATAAGTGGTAGTGTAGACATGGCCGGAGATAACTTAGTCTTTGTCTACATTGGCAACTGAAATCGTTCAGGGGTGTTAAAAAAAAAACCACCACCCCGAAAGACAAGTTTTGTTAACAAAAAGCACCGGTGTGGACAGCACCTGCCGACAAAGCTACCACCGCTCGTTGGGGGTGCAAGTTTTTTGTCAGCGGGAGAGCTCTCTCCTGTGGACAAACAGCGGCTACGCTGCACGCCTTTTAGCTGCGTAGTGTGAGCCTACTGAAATTAATCCTAAGGTACTTAAAGAACTATCTGAAGCAATCTCAGAAGGAACCCTTAATCTTTAACAACTCATAGAGGATGGGTGAGGTCGCAGGTGACTGGCCAAAAGGCAAACATAGTGCCTGTCTTTAAAAATGGCAACAAAAAAGACCCAGGAAATTATAAACCTGTCAGCCTAGATAAGTTCATGGAGGATAGGTCCATCAATGGCCAGAGATGGTATCCCTAGCCTCTGCTTGCCAGAAGCTGGGAATGGGTGACAGGATGGATCACTTGAGGATTACCTGTTCTGTTCACTCCCTCTGGGGCACCTGGCATTGGCCACTTTCAGAAGACAGAATACTGGGCTAGATGGACCTTTGGTCTGACCCAGTATGGCTGTTCTTATGTTACCTGGAAAGACACTAGAACAAATTATTAAAACAGTTTGTAAGCACCTAGAAGATAATAAGGTTATAAGAACATAAAAACAGCCATATTGGGTCAGACCAAAGGTCCATCCAGCCCAGTGTCCTGTCTACTGACAGTGGCCAATGCCAGGTGCCCCAGAGGGAGTGAACCTAACAGGTAATGATCAAGTGATCTCTCTCCTGCCATCCATCTCCACCCTCTGACAAACAGAGTCTAGGGACACCATTCCTTACCCATCCTGCCTAATAGCCATTAATGGACTTAACCTCCATGAATTTATCTAGTTCTCTTTTAAACCCTGTTATAGTCGTAGCCTTCACAACCTCCTCAGGCAAGGAGTTCCACAGGTTGACTGTACGCTGTGTGAAGAAGGAATAGCCAACATGGATTTGTCATGAACAAATCATGCCAAACCAACCAAATAGCAGATGGGAGGGAAGCTGTAGATGTGATATATCTTAATTTTAGTAAGGATTTTGACACAGTCCCGCATGACATTCTCATAAGCAAACTAGGGAAATGTGGTTTAGATGAAATTACTACTATAAGGTAGGTGCAAAACTGGTTGAAAGACTGTACTCAGATTACTTATCAATGGTTTGCTGTCAAAATGGGAGGGCATATTTAGTGGGGTCCTGCATGGGTCTGTCCTGGGTCTGGAACTATTCAATATTTTCATTAACAACTGGGATAATGGAGTGGAGAGTATACTTATAAAATCTGTGGATGACCTCAACGTGGGAGAGGTTGCTAGCACTTTAGAGGACAGGATTAGAATTCAAAACGAACTTGACAAATTGGAGAGTTGATCTTAAATCAACAAGATGAAATTCAATAAAGACAAGTGCAAAGTACTACCTTTAGGAATTAAAAAACAAATGCACAACTACAAAATGGAGAATAAGTTGCTAGATGGTAGTACACCACTACCCCGATATAACTTGACCCGATATAACACGAATTCGGATATAACGCGGTAAAGCAGCACTCCGGGGGGGGGGGGGGAGCTGCGCACTCCGGTGGATCAAAGCAAGTTCGATATAACGCGGTTTCACCTATAACGCAGTAAGATTTTTTGGCTCCCGAGGACAGCGTTATATTGGGGTAGAGGTGCACTGCTGAAAAGGATCTGGAGGTTATAGTGGATCACAAATTGAATGAGAGTCAACAATGTGATACAGCTGCTAAAAAGACTAATATTCTGGGGTATATTAATAGGATTGTTGTATGTAAGACATGGGCGGTAATGGTCCTGCTCTACTTGGCACCGCTGAAGCCTCAGCTGGAGTCCTGTGTTCAGTTCTGAGTGCCACAATTTAAGAAAAATATGGATATATTGGAGAGAGTCCAGAGGAGAGCAACAAAAAGGTAAAAGGTTTAGAAAATCTGACCTGTCAGGAAAAGCTTGTTTAGTCTTGAGAAAAGACAGGGGCGGTACGGACCTGATAGTCTTCAAATATGCTAAGGGCTGTTATAAAGAGAACAGTGATCAATTGTTCTCCATGTCCACTGAGGGTAGGGCAAGGAGTAATGGGTTTAATCCACAGCAAGTCACATTTGGTTTAGATATTAGGAAAAAACTTTCCAACTATAAGGATAGTTAAGCACTGGAATGGGCTTCCAAGGGAGGTTGTGGAATCCCCGTTATTAGAGGTTGTTAATAACAGGTTAGATAAACACCGAGCAGATACCTAGGTTTACTTGGTCCTGGTTCCAGCACTACATTTCTATTATTCTTTGATTCATGGGATGTAAAGTTAAGCACATGTAGTAAGTTTTTACAGGATGATCTGGGCCTTAGTGTTTACATCAAAAGGGTCATTATAAGGGGAGGCAGTATAATGGATAGAGCACTGGACTGGGACTCAGAAGCTCTGCCACTAGCCTGGTGGATGACCATGGGCAAGTCACTTAACCTCACTGTGCATTAGTTTCCCCACCTGTAAAATGGGGTAATGATACAGACCTCCGTAAAGCATGAATTGAGATGTTGCAAGTGTGTGTTTTCAACAACAAAACAACAGAGTTCAGGTCTAATCTTTCTGGAAGAGTCCTGTCACATCTGGAAAAAAAAATCATATACATCTGCACCTTTCATCCCAAAGCACTTTGCAAGCTACATACATACATACAAGAATCACTTCACTCACCACTGAAATACAGCCCCCGCTGGGTCAACTCAATACAAACCCTCTAAAAGCCAATTTCCTCAGGGCAAGGACTGTCCCATTGTCAGTGTTTAACAAATAGTCATTCCTTGTTGCTTTTTGAGTGAATAATGGCTCTGTTGGCTCTTCAATTAAGGAAATTTAATGCTCAACAAAAGGTGATGGCTTGACATCCCTCCTGGCCAAAATCTATTTATCACCAGTACAGAGAAATCATGAGCACGCAGAAAGTTTCTTTGACCTAATGTAACACCTTAGGGCTTGCCTACACCCAAAAGTTGTACAGGTCTGTCTCATCTTACGCTGGGGTTACGTTCCGCAGTCAGCGCCTAAAGCGAAAACCGCGTATAGTCAAAATGACATTGAGTGTAATGGCGGGCGGAATCGCCCGCCCTACAGAAACAGTCTTTAAATTATTTTTCTCTTTTTTTTTTGTTTTTGCCGACCGCATAAAGCTGAAATCGCACATGTTAAATGCGCCTAAGATGCGACAGACCTGTATTGCTTTAACCCTTCGTGTGAGTGCAATTATAACAGGATAGCTTATTTCTATATGGAAGGGGAATAAAACTATACCAGTGGTATACTACATATACACTAGTATGCTACGTCCACACTAGTTTATCTGTATCTATAAAGGAAGTCACTCCCCTAACGGAAATAGCTACACCATATAAATACTATGTGTAGACTAGGTGCATGTCTACACCAGTGGTTCTCAGCCAAGGGTACGTGTACTCCTGGGGTACACACAGGTCTCCCAAGGGATACATCAGCCCATCTAGATATTTGCCTAGTTTTACAACAGGCAGTAGCGGCGCCAGCTTTGCCGGCGCCCTAGGCGGCGGAAGGTCCCGCCCCCGAAATCCCGCCCCCAACAGCGGCGGCGGAAGGTCCCGCCCCCAAATTTTTACGGGCGGCGGGGGCGCAGGCGCCCCCAAAATAGCAGCGCCCTAGGCGACCGCCTAGGTCGCCTAATGGAAGCGCCGGCCCTGACAACAGGCTACATAAAAAGCACTAGTGAAGTCAGTACAGACAAAAATTTCATACAGACAATGACTTGTCTGTATCTACTATACACTGAAATGTAAGTACAACATTTATATTCCGATTTATAATATGGTAACAATGAGAACGTAAGCAATATTTCAGTAATAGTGCACTGTGACACTTGTATTTTTATGCCTGATTTTGTAAGCAAGTACTTTTTAAGTGAGGTGAAACTTGGGGGTACACAAGACAAATCAGACTCCTGAAAGGAGGACAGGAGTCTGGAAAGGTTGAGAGCCACTGGTCTACACTACACCTGCTACAGAAACACAGCTGCAACGCTGTAGCAAAGATGCTTCCTCCATCAATGTAGTTTAATCCACGTCTCCGAGAGTTGGTAGCTAGGTTCATAGGCACGGACTCCATGGGTGCTCCGGGGCTGGAGCACCCACGGGGAATAAATGGTGGGTGCTTAGCACCCACTAGCAGCCCCACGGGTCAGCACGTGCCTCCTGCCCGCCAGCAGGCCCCGCCAATCAGCACCTCCCCCTCCCTCCCCACGCCTGCCGCGAACAGCTGTTTCGTGGTGTGAAGGAGGCTTGGAGGGGAAGGGGGAGGTAGGGTGACCAGACAGCAAGTGTGAAAAATCAGGATGGGGGTGGGAGGTAATAGGAGCCTATATAAGAAAGACCCCAAAATCAGGACTGTCCCTATAAAATCAGGACATCTGGTCATCCTAGGGGGAGGAGCGAGGACGCGGCACACTCAGGGGAGGGGGCGGAACTGGGCAGGGTGGAGTGGGGGCAGGAAGAGGCAGGGCATGGGTGGAGCAGGGGTGGGAAGAGGCACAGCGTGGGTGGGGCTTTGGGGGAAGGGGTGGAGTGGAGCAGGGTCTGGGGCAGAGCCAGTGGCATATTACCGCCTAGGCCAGGGGTCGGCAACCTTTCAGAAGTGGGGTGCCGAGTCTTCATTTATTCACTGGAATTTAAGGTTCCGCGTGCCAGTCATACATTTTAACGTTTTTAGAAGGTCTCTTTCTATAAGTCTATAATATAGAACTAAACTATTGTTGTATGTAAAGTAAATAAGGTTTTAAAATGTTTAAGAAGCTTCATTTAAAATTAAATTAAAATGCAGAGCCCCCCAGACCAGTGGCCAGGACCCGGGCAGTGTGAGTGCCACTGAAAATCAGCTCGCGTGCCGCCTTCGGCACCCGTGCCATAGGTTGCCTACCCCTGGCCTAGGCCAACAAGGCGTAGGCCTAGGGTGGCAAATTTGCGGGGGCAGCATTTGCACTCTCTGAAGTGTTGTTGTTTTTTGTTTTTTTTTCCCTTCGGCACTTCGGCCCTTCTCAGAGGTTTTTTGTGGGTTTTTTTTTGCTTCAGGACTTTCGATCTTGGGGCAGCAAAAAACCCTGGGCCTAGGGGCAGCAAAATCATTAATCCACCACTGGGCAGAGCTGGGGGTCAAGCACCCCCTGACACTTTGAAAAGTTGGCGCCTATGGCTAGGTTAACAGAATAATCTTTCCATCAACCTAGCCATGTGTTTACACCAGGAGTTAGGTCAACCTACCTATGGGGCATGACATTTTTCACAGTCCTGGGTGATGTAGCTAGATCGATCCAATTTTTAATTCAGTCTCCATTCAGTCCTAGGCTTCTGCTGAGACGGCCAACCAAGGAACCAAGGCATCAACTATGCAAGTATTTTTTGTGCAGTGGGCACACCCATATATTAGGAACCAGGTTGAGATCTTCGTTTTACTTAACATTGAGCAACCAACCAATTATAATCAGTCTCTACCGGCCTGAGCAACATTAAATGTTTGGTCTCCCATTTCAATGCTCTTATTAATCCCTCTGAGTCATCACATATTAATATATATCTATGCTCTGAAAGAGTTGATCCAAGCTAGCAAGCAGTTATACATTTAAAAATGTGGCTGAACAGCAGAGAGAGAGAGACAGGATTAAACACATTTTTCTAAGATGTCTAAAATAATCACACTTGTATTGTCTTCAGTGGCAAGTCTTTTAAACTGAAGAGGGAGATTGGAAAGATTTCCCTTGTAGCATTTATCCCCTTTCTTCAGATACTGCCAGACAATCCCTGCCTAAGATGGACTTTTGTCTCTGGCTTGTAGAGAGAGTCAAGAGCAGGAAGTTATTTTTGTCTGCAGAATGCACCTGATTGCCTCAAAGGACTGGTGGCGTTTCTAAAAAACATTACCATTACGAGGTCATTTGCACACACACCCAATCCTCCTGCAAATAAGAGCTTTCTCCTACTCCTGCAAATATATTTGGATCAAATATAAATACATTTGCCAAAGCCAAACAAGACAACTGCATTAGTCACTGGTGTTTATTAAATGAAGCAAACCAGGGCGTGGCCAGGCAGACATGACTGCCAGCTGTCCCCAAGCTTACCCAGGGGGAGGAATGTTTGTACTCTGGTTAAGCCATATATTTGCAGCTAAAAGANCGCGATCGCGATCTGCGGCGGCAATTCGGCGGGAGGTCCTTCGCTCCGAGCGGGAGTGAGGGACCCTCCGCCGAATTGCCGCCGAATAGCTGGACTTGCCGCCCCTCTCCCGAGGGGCCGCCCCAAGCACCTGCTTGTACAGCTGGTGCCTGGAGCCGGCCCTGTACCCAAGTGAAGTGTCATCATCTGATGGTCAGAGCATAGGACACGGAGTCAGGATTATCCTCGCTGCTCTGCTGGTGGCAGCATTGCCATCCCCAAATGTTCAAAAATCATGAGTTGGGCTCACCAAAAATCATGAGATTGGCTTCAAAATAGTGAGATTATGTAAAAATCATAGATTTGGGGTTCTTTTTATTTGCCTTCTGCTTTCTGAGCCTTTTAAACTGGCTCTTTGTGCGCAAGTAATTGAATGGCTCTGTGGCTCAGTGCATCATGGCTTGAGATGGAGAGAGCACTGTAGTCTACAGGCAAAATTACTGCATAAAGGCAGGTGGCCGTGGGTCCCACTGCAGGACTCTATAGGGGTATTCACACAAGGAGAAAAGGTGCGTTTTTACCACCAGCTAACTAAAGTAAGGCCTATGAGCTGAATTTAGCTCTTGGGCTACCTACACTATTTTATTACTACACTCCATGCACAGTCATAATTTAAGATGTTTTAAATTTACGTCATATCACTGACTAACCCCCTGCTAAATATTCCTCCTCCTCCTCCTTCATTGACAGCTGTTTAGGAGTAATTTGCTCTGAGCAGAGAACATTCAACTTACTTTTAGCTCTGACAAAGCAGCCTGGGAAACTTCAAAGCTGGGTGATAGTGAATCACTGTAGACTTGTCCAGCAGGGGCGTGGACTGCTAAGTGATGCAGTGAATGAGGCTATTTAATGCAGAGTTGCTCCCCTGTCCAAACTATCTGAACAATTCATGTGCTAATTGCATTCATTCAGCCAGAGTCCTTTGGCAAAGAGCACACCCATGCCCCTAACAATGGCATCTTGACTCTCCCAGTTAGAACAAAGAAAACGCTTTAAAACAATCACCTCTTCAAAGGCTTGGCAGCAGGTTAATCTGTCTCAGGCTGGGTGAGGTCTCTGCTTGGAAGAGAGACTTCCAAGGAAAATCCAGGTGCCTACAATATTCTGCTAGCTGACAGTAGGTAGCCATGACTAATGCTCTTTGTAGGAAAGAAATATTTGTTACCTCATCCTCCACATGCTCGTTTCATCCACCCATTGTGTTCTTTTGTAACCCATCTACAGAGATTGGGTTTATATATGACACCGATTGCTGTAGCTCTCAGGGGAGCCTCTGTGGCGTGGCTCAGTGCTATTTCCCCCATTTTAGAGATGGGGAATGGAGGTGGCAGAGAGAAACTTTGCCCAAGGTAGCCTGTGGCAGAACAGGGGGATTGAACCCAGACCCAACCTTCCTCTCAGAACTTAGCTGGTAAACGCGTTGGGTCAGGGATAATACGCGCTTGCACAGTGCCCACCACAATGGTGTACTGATCCCTGACTGGAGTCCTTAAGCACATGATCATACAGAGAAATCAAAGAGGAAGCAGAGCTGGTGCTCCTCTGTCCAATTCAGTACAGAATCGATTGCCTTAGCAGCATATGTGCACTGGATCTAGGAATTTGTGGCCCGTGAAGAGCCCATAGTCCTTGTCACAAGCACAGGGTGTTAGCCCCAGTGTCCTGACAAAATTCCAATCTGGCCCTTACATTTGGCTCCCCCCATTTTCCTGCAGTTTCTATTTGACACCGAATTCATATTAACTTCCTATCCTAAACTACAAAGACAGTGTTTCTGTGCTGCCACATCGCAGCAGTGGATGAAGCAATTTTTTTTAATATAGGCCCAGATCCTGCAATTGGATCCATACAGTTGGACCACCTCAGGGAGCCCCCGGGCTCTTCAAGGGTCTGTTCACCTGGATACAATTGCAGGATTGGGGCCACAATTTGTGTATGTATCAGGAGGTAGGCGTGTTAGTCTGTATCCACAAAAACAACAAGGAGTCCGGTGGCACCTTGAAGACTAACAGATTTATTTGGGCATAAGCTTTCGTGGGTAAAAAACCTCCCTTCTTCAGCTGTATATGTGTTTAAGTCTGTACGTGCCGTAGGATCCTCTGGGTGTTATATATGTAGCTAGAAAAGTGCAGGCTCACTTGCCTCATTCACTCTCGTTACCTATATAAAATGTACATGCAGCAGCTACGCAAGTGTACCATGGTCTGGGCGACTCTGGATAGAACAGCAGAACGGTTGCCACACCCAGGCATTCTGTTTGCATAGGAGCCCTTCATCATCCACCTGCAGGTTATATTGACAAAGCACTTGCTGGTACTGGAAGAGACTCAGCTTCCCTTCCTTTTTGTACATGTGTTCTTATAAATGCAGAAGTCAACACACCCAGTTTTAAAAAAAGAACAGCTAGTTCATTAAAAATATTATTTGGTCTGTATGCCAGCAAGCACTAGATCAGGGGTCGGCAACCTTTCAGAAGTGCTGTGCCGAGTCTTCATTTATTCACTCTAATTTAAGGTTTCACGTGCCAGTCATACATTTTAACCTTTTTAGAAGGTCTCTTTCTATAAGTCTATAATATATAACTAAACTATTGTTGTATGTAAAGTAAATAAGGTTTCAGAATGTTTAAGAAGCTTCATTTAAAATTAAATTAAAATGCAGAGCCCCCCGGACCGGTGGCCAGGACCTGGGCAGTGTGAGTGTCACTGAAAATCAGCTCACGTGCCGCCTTCGGCACCCGTGTCATAGGTTGCCTACCCCTGCACTAGATTATTAGACTAGGAGGGGCAGTGTGATGATTGCACTGGACTGGGGCTCAATAGACCCCGGTTCTGTTTCCAACTCTGCCCTTAACCTGCTGGGTGACCCTGGGCAGGTCACTTCACCTCTCTGTGGCTCAGTTTCCCCATCTGTAAAATGATACTTACAGTAGAACCTCAGAGTTACGAACACATCGGGAATGGAGGTTGTTTGTAACTCTGAAATGTTCATAACTCTGAAGAAAACTTTATGGTTGTTCTTTCAAAAGTTTACAACTGAACATTGACTTAATACAGCTTTGAAACTTTACTATGCAGAAGAAAAATGCTGTGTTCCCTTTTGTTTTAGTAGTTTATGTTTAACACAGTACTGTACTTGCTTTTGGGGGCGGGGTAGTCTCTGCTGCTGCCTGATTGCGTACTTCCAGTTCCAAATGAGGTGTGGGGTTGACTGGTCAGTTCGTAACTCTGGTGTTTGTAACTCTGAGGTTCTACTGTACCTCCTTTCAAAGCGGTTTGAGATCTACTGATGAAAAGCATCTTATAAGAACTAGGGGTTATTATTATTACCTATCACAGAGATAACCCAAAACAAGCTATTGTAAGTAGGCTTTTCTTTAGACAGAAAACTGTTAGATCTGGGCAGTGCCATAGATCCCATTCTTCCACCCAGCTCCTTCAACTAATGAAACAATCTTGTATCTATATAGCGCCTTTAATCCTGAAGGAGCCCCATTTGTTTTAAAAACTTGTCTAGGATGCAACACAGCAGATGTTAACAGTAACCCGCAAAAATAAAAAAGCAATTGAACTTGTGCACTCTTGCTTCTTCGTGATGGAGAAAGGAGACTTGAGAGGTTTTTATGAAAACGAAAAGAGATCGGCTTGGTTGTTGTCTCAGAAATTCAGGTTTCAGCTACCCTCGATGACTCTATAGTAGTGATACTCAGATATCAGTCATAGGCCATGCATGAACCCGTCCTTTGGGGAGGCTAGCCCCCCAGCCCCGCCCCTTCCGCCAAAGGCCCCGCCCCTTCCACCCCCCTTGACTGCCAGAGCCCTGAGGCTCCCCCCCACCCCACTGCGGCTGGAGGAGCCCCGGCCAAACTGCCCTGAGGACCAGCCACCGAACCTATCCGCCCCGAGCCCCAGGCCAGCCCGACGCAGCCATCATTTCACATACCAAAATGACTGACCAACTATTATTTTATCAACTACAATTGGTTAATAACATAGTAAAAACATCCTGATTGGTTAATTACTTGGATTGGTTAATAATTAAATCACGGTGTTTTAATATCATATGCTGCAAAGAGCCGCAGGAGACACCTTAAAGAGTCTCTTGCTCCTCGCAAGCCTGAGTATCACTGCTCTCTGGTGACCAGAGAACGAGTGACATTATGAGGTCACAAGAGAGGGAAAGTTGAACACTTAAGAGAGAACAAACCAAAAAAAAAAAGACCACCTTCTCTCAACACCTGTTAACTCCTAATGAACTCTTGGGAGACAGAATGTCTTGGTTAAAAGTTCATTTCTCTTATTATTAATTGTATTATTGTAGCCACTGGGAGCTCCAGTCATAGACCAATGATCCCATTTGGCTAAGTGCTGTACAAACATAGGACATCCCCACCCCAGCCCTTCCTTTAAGGTGTGGGACATCACCCGACCCCTACTTCTCTGACCAGACTCCACATTCTTGGTATCTCTAAGGCAAAAATCGAGGAATAATTAACAAAAAAAAATACAAAATTTCTAAGTCTTTTGCAGGTCACCTTTAACCTCTTTTAGGTTTACAAAACATCATCACAGAACCATAGAAATGTCTGGCTGGAAGGGACCTCATGTAACTTTATGGTTACATGACTATAAATAACTGATAATAGTGACCACCCGTGGTCAGAACTTTAGTTTTATATCTAATCTGAAAGACGCAACCTCCAGCAGCACAGCTGTCCCTTAACACTGTGCTCAGGCAGTCGGCTCAGGACTAAGTTAGAGGGTAGAGCGCCGTTGACTGACTCCCTGGTAGCGCTTCCTGCAGCCGCAGGTCCTTTGAGAGCAGTGAGCACCCCCTCCACCCTGTTTTGCGTGTCAGATTATTATAGGCCAAAGGAAGCAAGGTTCTACACATGACTCGGTGGCATTTCTCGGTTTGGATGTAACGCAATAACTTTTGAAGGCCACGTCTGGTCAATTCCGGCATTTCAGGGGACGTTCTAGGCATCAGTGGGCAGATCTCAATCGATTTTGGGGGGGAGGAGGGGGAAATCATCCGAACCAGAAAACCAGAACGGGGAAATGCCTTCACTCCCAGACAGAAAGAAAAGAAACAAGAACATTTATGGGGGTTTCAAGAAGGCCCTGAAATAGAGGAGGTTGGGAGGGTGGTGCACAGGGACTGGTGGAAGCAGGGCCGGCGCAACCCATTAGGCGACCTAGGCGGTCACCATGGGCACAGCTATTTTGGGGGCGCTGCGGCCGCCTGTAGAAATTTGGGGGCGGGACCTTCCGCCGCCGCTGTTGGGGGCGGGATTTCGGGGGCGGGACCTTCCGCCGCCTAGGGCGCCGGCAAAGCTGGCGCCGCTACTGGGTGGAAGGCAAAGAGTCCCTGGGTGAACTCAGCCTATAGAAGCACCAAAAGCATGTGACTTTCTAGTTATGTATATTGCAGTAGCACCTCAGATCTAAAATGATCCCAGCAGGAGACTGGGAGGGCAGGCTCCAGCTTTTATATTGTTGCCCAGCATAGAAAGAATGGAAGGAGAGTTGCGTGGAGGGAGGGGTAAGATGCTGTGGGTCTATTGTATTTCAGCTGTCCGGTACGTCTGCTCTGAGGCGAGAGACCTTCTGGAGGTGTAGCCCCTAAAGAAGAACACATTACAAGCGGAAAGAGAGACCCATTCAGATATAAAGTTAAGATTTTGTCATGGGTATTTGTAGTAAATGTAGGGTGACCAGATGTCCCGATTTTATAGGGACAGTCCCGATTTTTGGGTCTTTTTCTTATATAGTCTCCTATTACCCCCCACCCTCTGTCCTGATTTTTCACACTTGCTGTCTGGTCACCCTAAGTAAATGTCACAGACAAACAAAAAATCACAGACGCCCACAACCTGTCCTTTACTTTTACTAATAGGGGGAAGGGGAGGACTAACATTCAGAGCCCCACCAGGGGCTGACCACCAGCCATTGCTCCAGCCCCACCGCTGCTCCAGCCCCAGTGGCTGCTGGACAAACAAGTCACAGAGGTCCATTGCAGTCATGGAATCCATGTCCTCGGTGACAGAATCGGATCCTTAGCTATAGATGCTGTGAGGACAGCCGGGCAACCGGCCCTGGCTTAAGCAGGAGCTGTGGCAGGCAAAGGGGCAGGGCCAGGCTATGCTGTAGCAAGAGTAGTCTGTCAGAGGGAGAACGAGATAGCCACCTTGAGCAGATTGGAGCAGCTGGCTACTTGCATTAGGTGCCTATATACCAGGTAATTATCTCAAATTACTCATCAGGCTCACAGAACTCATCACAGATATTTGCCTCTACAAGTCTCTTGGAGATGACCTTGGAGACATCCCGATTTCAGATATATCTCCCCAAATCGTGATGCTTACTGACCCCCCATCTGAGGTGCACCAGAGCCTTGGTGTCAGCTGGCAGCACAGTGGGAGGAGGAGTTTCCAGACAACATCTCTGTGCAAGTGCTTGTAGAAATGTAGCAGGCTGCATGGAATGTGGATTTTAAATACCAAGCTGGTGGATAGAAACGGATAGGTGACTTCTGGTGCAGAAGGAGGGAGTATGTGGAAGGACAGGACAATATGGCCTCAGGGGAATTTTGGGAAGGCAAGGAGGCCTATCAGAACTCAAGTGATTTAGCCTGCATGCTCACTGCAAAGTGGGTGGTTTGGTTCCCACTCAAGTTAAAGCCGAGTCCGGGTTCTAACCCATCTATCCTCCAGCTGGGCCAGCTAACCGGGCTTAAAGCACCTTTGAACCTGGATCAAAGGTTTTACTGTGTGACCAGGTGATCCTAAGGACCCCTGTATTCACACCCTACATGCCATTGTAATAATCTTGCTACAAACTATGCACTGTGAGGAATCATTTAAAAAATAACTCACTGATCATTAATATTCTTGCATGACGTACATACGCGGTAGGTATGAAGAGTTATGGATATATGCAGTGGTTCTAGGGTTACCAACCCTCCAGGATTGTCCTGGAGTCTCCAGGAATTAAAAATTAGGGCTGTCGATTAATTGCAGTTAACTCACACAATTAAGTCAAAAAAATTAATCACGATTAGTCACACTATTAATAGATTATCAATTGAAATATATAAAATGTTTTTGGATGTTTTTCTACATTTTCGAATATATCAATTTCAATTACAACACAGAATACAAGTGTACAGTGCTCACTTTATATTATTTTTATTACAAATATTTGCACTGTAAAAATGATAAAGAAATAGTATTTTTCAATTCACCTCATACAAGTACTGTAGTGCAATCTCTTTATCATGAAAGTGCACCTTACAAAAGTAGGTTTTTTTGTTACATAACTGCACTCAAAAACAAAACAATGTAAAACTTTAGCGCCTACAAGTCCACTCAGTCCTACTTGTTCAGCCAATCGCTAAGAGAAACAAGTTTGTTTACATTTACGGGAGATACTGCTGCCCACTTCTTAATTACAACGTCACCTGAAAGTGAGAACAGGCGTTCGCATGGCACTGTTGTAGCCGGCGTCACTGCAGGGCTGTAGACAGGCTGCCGGGAGTCAGGATTGCTGAACCAGGGCTGTCTAGCACACTGACACATCAGGGTGTGACTACATGCTTGTGGGCTGGTTGTGAGCATCTCAGCTACAACAACAACGCATTGTAAAGGTGCCCAGAATTGCAGGGCAAGTGGTAACAACCCCTCACTCAGCTGGATTGCACACTGAACCCAGTCATAGGACAGTAGGGTGGCTAGGGCAAAAACTGAGGTGAAAGGCTGGGAAAACTCTGCTTTGAAGGCAGACGACATAGCAGGTCTTGTGCCTTCATCCTGTAGCGAGCAGCACTGTGAGTACACACCAGGATGGCAACCAAAAAAGCAATGATTGAAAGATGTCCAATTTCCTACTCTAGAAAGGGTCTCAGGGAAGAAGTGGGGGGCTAGGATCTGGGCCCATTGATAAAAATACACTACCAATAGGGAAGAGGTGGGATTTGGGGAATTAGAGGAGCAAATAGGGAGGGGATCAGGCCTAGCAGGCAGGTAGACCAAAAGAGGTGATGGATTAGTAGCTGTGCTGGTCAGGCCACAGCAGACAGAAGCTGTGTGCAATTGGCAGGGAAGGTGAATGGAGAGAGGCGAGGTAGGTGGTATGGGAGCTGGCTCTAAGACATCTGAAATGCTTTGCTCTTCCTCCAGTTCCTGAAGTGGCACGGAAGAACTAGAGCAGGGGTCGGCAACCTTTCAGAAGTGGTGTGCCGTGTCTTCATTTATTCACTCTAATTTAAGGTTTCGCGTGCCAGTCATACATTTTAATGTTTTTAGAAGGTCTCTTTCTATAAGTCTAATATATAACTAAACTATTGTTGTATGTAAAGTAAATAAGGTTTTAAAATGTTTAAGAAGCTTCATTTAAAATTAAATTAAAATGCAGAGCCCCCCGGACCGGCAGTGTGAGTGCCACTGAAAATCAGCTCGCGTGCTGCCTTTGGCACGCGTGCCATAGGTTGCCTACCCCTGAACTACAGGGTTAAAGACGTTGTAGGGTTAATTTAAAGAAAAGACTCAAAGGAAGAAAAAAAAAAAAGCCTTCCCAGGATGGGAACAAAGACCCAGGAGTTTCCAACAGTACAGCAAAGGGCCACAGATAGGGGCGTTAAGAATTGCATGTGGGAGTGTTGACAGTTCTGCAGCGTAAGCCCAGGTGCACTCCGAGAGGCATCCAGAGCAGCAGCAGCTCCTTCTGGCACTGATTTCCCAGTAAGAGCGGAGTACCGACCTTTCTGAATTAACCCCTCTTGGCCTTATCTTCACTAGGGGAACGTGTATTTTACATGTGTGTTAATGTAGCCGTGACAATTTGTATTTTAACAAGAGCAGCTCAACTAGCTAACATATTAGAAGTTCAACTTACTTTCAGGAGAAGCAGTATGGCCTAGTGGATAGAGCACTGGACCGAGACACTGGAGAGTCCTGGTTCTACAGCTGTCAGGCTGGGTGATCTGGAGTACATCACTTCCCCTCTCTGTGCCTTAGTTTACCTATTTGTAAAAAAAAAAAAGAGGGACGGGGGGATCATGATATTGACCTCTTTTGTGAAGCACTTTGAGATCTACAGATGAAAAGCACTAGATTAGAGGTGGGTATTATTACTATCATTTGCACTACGCTTTCACACACATTGGTTAACCGGTATTGAAAAATGGAGCTGGAGATTCCTACCCACCAGCCTGTGGGAGGCAGCATGGTCTATTGGATAGGACATTGGCTTTCCAAGTCAAGAGACCTGGCTGCCACTTATGGTGTAACCTTGGGTGAGTCATTTAACCTCTCCACGTCTCTGCTTGTCCGTCTGTAAAATGGGGATAACTCACCCACCTTTGCAAGCAATTTGAGATCTATGGCTGAAAAGCACTGGACCTTGACGTGCCAAGGACTATTAGTGGGATGAGACAGCATTCGCTGAAGAGCAGCCATTCCTATGCCCTTTCAGGGCTGCAAAGGCGTTACGTGCTCGGGATGATTTCACTAGCTCCCAAACTTCACTGCCTTTCCAGCCTGCACACCTTTCTCCCAGCAAATCTCCTCCCCCCTCCCTTTGACCTGGTCTTTATACTTTGAACCAAAAGATGCCTCGGTTCTTTTGATTTCAGCATGGCAAGAAGAGGTGGTGGAGAAATAAAACCAATCCACTGGAGAGATTAACATCTTCCTCGTCCCATGTTAGCAGGATGGTACTGAGGGGCAGAGAACTCAACTCTAGGGCCTTCTCTAAACACAAAAGTTGTATCATTTTAACTACACCAGTACAGAATGGTGCAACCCAGCCCTGACAGTCATACTGGTATAACAGTATGACTCTTTCCCATAAAGGGAATAAGCTTTACCAGTGTACGGGACCTTTATAGTGGTATAGCTATCTCCACACTAGGAGTTTTACTGGTATAACTATTTTGGTAGGGGGAAAAAAAATCACAGTTCTAACCAAAATAGGCACAAAAACAATAACTAACGCAGGCCTAATGCATTCTGAGCTGGCCGCATTTTACACTTGCATTGCACTGGTGTAATTAGCAACCTGCCATGCAGCGTGATGGAGACTCACGCCTCAGATCTTTAATTTGCACCCAGAAACGAAGGAGAAGCCCGGGCAGGATACAGAGCACAGGTTTCACATGCTCCCAGGGAGACATACTGCTAAGCATGGTAGCTGCTTTCAGCCCTAGCTGAGCCGAGCGGTTCTTGGATGTAGCCCTGTATAGAGCATATGGCAGTGATCCCGTCTGGCAGCAGCAAAGAAGCCGATCACTTAGGTGAGGTCACTTCTGAAAGGAAGGGTGGCAGCTTCCAAACCAACTGACAATGGGCGGAAGAGGGCTCTGCTCGGCAGCTGCTGCTACTTCATCCAGCACAGTGGTCTCCAACCTTTTTACACCCAAGATCATTTTTTGAATTTAAGGGCAACCCAGGATCTACCCCGCCCCTTCCCCACGGCCCTGCCCCTTCCCAAAGCCCTGCCCCACTCACTCCATGCCCCCCTCTCTCCGTTGCTCGCTCTCCCCCACCCTCACTCACTTTCAACAGGCTGGGGTAGGGGGTTGGGGTTCGGGAGAGGGTGCGGGCTCTGGGCTGGGGCCGAGGGGTTTACACTGTGGGAGGGGGCTCTGGGCTGGGGCAGAGTGTTGGGGTGCAGGAGGGGGTGCTGGCTCTGTGAGCGGGCTCAGGGTGCAGGAGAGGGTTCGGGGTGCTGGCTCTGAGAGGGGGCTCAGGGCTGGGGCAGGGGCGCAGGAGGGGGTTCGGGGTGCTGGCTCCGGGAGGGGCTCAGGGCTGGGGTGCAGCCTCCTGCCGGGCGGCACTTACCTCGGTCAGCAGCGCAGCAAGGCTAAGGCAGGCTCCCTGCCTATCAAGGCCCCACACCACTCCCAGAAGGGGCCAATGCGCCCCTGCGGCTCCTGGGAGGGTCAGAGGGCATGTGGCTCTGCAGGCACCGCCCCCAAAGCTCCCATTGGCCAAAGTTCCCCCTTCCTGGCCAATGGGAGCTGCGGGGGCGGTGCTTGCAGGCAGGAGCAGCACACATAGACCCTCCCAGGGCCGTGGGGGAGTGCTGGCACCTTCCAGGAGCAGCGTGGGGCCGCGACAGGCAGCCCCGCCGTGGCCCGAGATTGTGATCGACTGGGAGAGTCCCCAGGATCGACAGTCAATCACAATCGCCGGGTTGGTGACCACTGATCTAGAAGCTGCCTACATCCAGTCACCCCCCTACATCAGCGGTTCTCAAACTTCATTGCACCGCAACCCCCTTCTGACAACAAAAGTTACTTCACGACCCCAGGAGTGGGGACTGAAGCCTGAGCTTGCCCAAGCCCCACCTCCCTGGGGGGGAGGGGGGCAAAAGCAGAATCTCAAGGGCGTCAGCCCCATGCAGGGGGCCTGCAACCTGAGTCCTGAAGCCCTTGGGCTTTGGCCCTGGGCCCCAGCAAGTCTAAGCCAGCCCTGATGACCCCATTAAAAGGGGGTCCCGACCCACCGTTTGAGAACCACTGCCCTAGATTGTCTACCTTGTGTGAGGAAGGTGACACACTCCTTGTATGGAGGAAATGGATATTGTTCTTGTCACCCATATCTTCTGGATGTTTTCCCCAACCCAACCCATATGATCCCTTGTCTTGATTGGGACTGGATAAGGGTCAATCTCAACTAGACGCTGGGGAAAAACAAAGTGCCCCATCCGGAACCACTGTCTAGAAAGTAGACACAGGCAGTATTAGCCACAGGCCTATTTCACCAGTTCTTCAGCACAACCACATTAGCTTCCTCTTTGCCTTATGATTGCAGTTCAAGGGTTTAACAAGAGCCTGGCAAAACCAGCCCCATTCTGTGAGCGAGTTTCATCCACAAGAACATTCGTGAAAAGAGAGAGCACCAGGAGTAGGGGTGCCACTAAGCATTGCCACCAGTAGTACCTCCTGGCTCCCACAGCCATTTGGAGAAACTCTCTCTCTCAGAGAGCTCAGCCCGTGAGTACAGATCTCTCTCGAAAGCCTGGTTCTAATTTCAGTGCCTAAGTGGAACAGAGCTCTTGACAATCGGGCCTCAACTCCTATTGAATGGGGTGCTTAATAGAGCTAGTTGGAATCCCCCTACCCTTCGTTTCAAACAAACAAACGAAAAAAAACCTTTTACAAACAGTTGGAATATTTTAGCCAAAAACTGAAATGGTTTGATTTGGAACTTCTACCAGGCTGCCTCATGGGAGTTGTAGTTCAGGTGCCTCCTGCTTGTATTCTCCTCTATAGCTATGCTCCTTGGTTGGACTACACCTCCCATCATGCACTATAGTCTCCCCTCTCAGAGAGGGGAGGCAGTGCATGATGGGAGATGTAGTCCCTGGGGGAGCCCAGCAGAGAAACGTGGAACAGAACCACAACTCCCATGTGACACTGTGGTGGCTTATCTAAAATGAAATATTTGGGGAGTTCAGTTTTTTGATTAAAAACAAGTCAAGTTTTCCACAGCACAGACACTTGATAAAAAAACTCTTTTGTTTAGCTGAAAACACCATTTTCTGACAACAAAACAGTCTTGATAGAAAATTGTCAACCATCCAACGTGGACTAGCTTAGACACCTTTGAAAATCCCAAGCACAGTACCCAAATGTTTTTCCTGGGGGCAGGCCAGGCCATAAGAAAGGCCCAGCCCCACCTAAAGAATTCACTTGCTCAACTGGTCAAACAAGGCCTGGATTTGATAGATTTTTAGAAAGTGGGGCATAACTCATTTCTCTTTCCTGGCTTTTGTGGGAGGGCAGGTTGAGGTTATTTTGGTGGTCGGTCTTTCTGTGTGCTGCATCTTTAGATCTCACAGGACTCTACTGTTTGAAAAGACAGGCAGCTTGTGAAGAAGGCCCTCACTTCTGGAGCACACCCTGTCAGGCCCAGCTCAGCATTCACAATTACATCACTGCCTCAGTTTCCCCACTGGGCATTCAATAAGCCCAAGGAGGCTTATATATATTGAATGGTGCCCCTTCAGGGGTCTAGTTTATTAAACCCAAAGATGGAACTTTATACCAATAGGCCTCCACCTCAGCATCCCTAGCTAGAGAGGAAGGCGATTAGTTAACTTTGGTCCATCAACCCAATTTATCTCCAGGCCCCTCACCCATAAGGGCCTCTTGATCCGGAACCCTCTTCTGGAGCCAGGGCCTCTTATGATCAGCTGAGGAAGGATCTCTCCTCTTGGGTCCAGGTCCCCACAGGAGTCAGACCATGACAAACCTTCCTTGGAACAGCCTAGAATTCCTCTGCTCCAGAGCTTCTGCTGCTACCTCGTGAAGTCCCTCCATGGGGTCAGTTCTACTGAGATTTAGCACTCATGCCTCCTCCCTGTCAGACCCTCTCTCATTTAGAAGTATTCTTCCTCAGTTTCCCTCCCTAGTGAACACCCTCATCAGCTCCTCCTGAGAAGCCCACCCCTCGGGGTCTTTCTTGGAGCTGTTCCTTGCCCCTAGAGGCCTCTATTCTCTAGCTTAACCCCCTAGGAGTAGCTTCCTTTTATCATCTACAGGTGCTTCCCTGTTTAATTAACTGCCTCCCAGTTCCTCAGTGAGTTAATTAGTCCCAGGTGAACCTGAGTTGCCTCATTCCCCCTTGTGCAGCCTGTCAGAGGAAGGGTAGGACCCTGACTAGCTAGCTGTGGGTGAGAGGAACAAGATGGTTGCTGTGTTAGAAGGACTTGCAGCTATTCAGTAGTTTTAGGATGGAGAACCAAGGGATTTGTAGGGAAGGTCTGATTCTCTCCTGTAAGGCTCTCATTCGAGGAGGGAAGGGTAGAAAAAGGAGAAGGAAAAAGAAGGGAGGACAGAAGGAGGCATTGGGAGGGCAAGCAGCAATGGAAGGGCACAAAGAGGAGATTATGGGGAGTGGTTCCGGACAGTCCACAAGGGCTGGGGCAGGAGAAATGGGGCCTGTCTTCCAAGTGTCAGTTTGGGTGAAGGGCTTCTCTGAGGAGCTTGCCCCACCCAGGGGAATGCTTGTAACCGGCAGACTTCTGGGAGCAGTGAGGGGGACATTGGAGGATGCTGGCGTTCAGGAGGGCCCATAGTTTGGAGAGGTTGGGGAAGAAAAGCCAGCAGAAGATGAAGAGCTCTCCTGCAGCAACAGTCCCAGGCTTTGGTGCAGAAGGATAGGCATGGTTGGGCACGGTGTGGAGCAGGAAGAGGAACAGAATGAGGTAGAGCCAGGAATGGTGGAAGGAGAACAGGGGCACAAGCCGGGCCCCTTACTCTCACCTCTGGTGGTGGTGATGGAGTCAGCAGGTCTGGGAGCAGCAGCAGCTGATGATGATGATGGAAGAAGCAGCAGGTGTGGCAGGGGCAGAGGAAACTGGCTTGCAATGCCAGAGGAACAGCAGAGGCCTGGGGTGTAGTGAGCAGGTACCTGGTGAGTCACCCATGACTAGGGGAGAGCCTGGTAGGGGGCTGGCGGTGAAGGCAGTGGCTACTCTTACAGAGCTTGGATTGAGGGCTGCACCAAGGAGAGAGATGGCTGTGGAACAGAGGAGCAGGTTGGGATGAACCACCCTGACTGCAGCACAAGAGTCTCCCAAGTGAAAGGGGAGGATAACGAAGATGGGGATGAGACAGGCAAATTTACTGCTTGAGCAATCTGGGATAGTGGGACTACTGCAGAGGTCAGGGTGGTATGGACACACCAGAGCAAAGAACTGCCTGGGTCTTCTCAGGAGCTGAGGCCCCTAGTACAGAACAGGACAATGACAACTGAGGGGTTGCAATCAGACACTGCCTTTGCCACTACTTAGTGGGGTGTGGTGGGGGCGGTGATATCTTATGTAGAGGCCTTGAAGCAACCAGGAGGAAGGGATGGTGGCCAATAGGTAGGGCAGGAGGCTGAGTTTGGGAGGTGGGACGGGACAGGGGGAAGGATGGAAGTGGGGGTACAGGGACAACTAACTGGTGATGGGCACGGAGGTACATGGTCCGTTTGTGATACGCTTCCCTAACAACACCAAAGCCAGAAAGAGATCTCTTACTAGAGAATCTTGTGTTGAAAGCCATTTGTGCCTTCAGACCTCATAGCAGCAATTCAGCTGTCGGGGTCAAGGGAGGTTGACCTCTGTTTTTGTAACAACTCCCTAACGGAGAGTTCTTGGAAGCCCTATGAGAAACAAGACAGTACCTTATGAATTAATTGGGAATTGGTTAAGGTGAGAAACAACAATACTGACAAGGGAGAAAAAAGTTACAGCTGGCTGGGAATTAGACATATTCCCCTGTCCATTCTGGTTAAGCTGAGGAGGAGTTTGGTAGATAATAGATTAATGCACTTGCCCAGTTTGGTGGAGGTGGCAGGGGAAAAGGGTTATGTTAACTATGCGGGGCAGCCCCACAGCTGTAATGGTCTGAGGAACACTCTGCAGGCAGTTACTCAAATGTGCAGTATTTCAAATGTCAGGAATATGGCCATGGGGCAGCTCTGTACCCCAGAAGGGACAAATGCTTGTGACGCAGGGTTTAGGGGCCAGTGAAGAAGGGTGTCTTTGGAGAGCCTATCTGGGATGGGACCCTGATTCGGAGCCAGGACCAACTGGGACCGTGCATCCGGAATCAGCTCTCTCAGTTGTGGCTGGGGAGGGCTTCAAGGCGGTGACCAACTGGTGAGGTTGTAGAGGCAAAGCTCAGGGGTCAGGCAGGGGAAGGGAAGGCTCTCAGTTCAGAGCATGCCAGGGGAGATTGTGGGTTGGCAGAGGACATCCGCTTGGAGCAGGGGTAATGACCACCCCTTAGGACCAGGGAGGAGGCAGCTGAGAAGGGAGGTGGAGGAGCAGAGCTCCAGTGAGTACTTAGAAGTGGAGGGGGAGAAAAGGGAGGTGGAGGTACCTGCAGGGAGAGGAGGAGAAGGGTTTGGTGCTGGAGCTGCAGCAAAAGGGGTGCAGCTTGGTGGGCCCCATGCTGAGAGCTCTTCTGGTAGAGCACCTATTCCCCCGACAGCATCTCCCTTTTTCCCCAGGAGCAGGCAACTCCGTCTTCTGCTCTGGACGAGGGACAGCTCACAGAAGCCCCTATCACAGTGGTCCCCAATCTTTGTGTGGCCAGTGGCACATTCATGTTTTCAGAAGAGTGGGGCGGGCGCCAACAATTTGTCAAGGCTTATTTTGTATTTGTACATTCAATAATACGAAAAACATCATATTTAATATTACATAATATATGAATCCAGAGAGAAGCCGCGAGGACAGAGAACACCGGCACCCGCAGCCCCGGAGTACTCTGTCCCCAGCAGGCGCGGGGCCCTGGCTTCTCTCCCCTGCTGGGCACTAGGCGGGCCCCGCGCCTGCCAGGCACAGAGAACACAGGCGCCTGCAGCCCCGGAGTTCTCTGTCCCCGTCAGGAGCGGGGCCCTGGCTTCTCTGCCCTGCTGGGCACTAGGCGGGCCCCGCGCCTGCCGGGCACAGAGAACACCGCGCCTGCAGCCTGAGTTGTCCCCGTCAGGCGCGGGGCTGCAGCTTCTCTCCCCTGCTGGGCACTAGGCGGGCGCACATAAATGCCCTGGCGTGTGCCATGGCGCCCGTGGGCACCGCGTTGGGGACCACTGCCCTATCCTATAGAGGAGGCTAGAGGGGTGGTGAGGTATCGGGGGGTCCTAGCTCAGGTGAAGGGGATTCTCTAGGGCTGGGGGCCCCTGGTTGTTTCTCCCGGGATCTATTCTCTTACCTATAGAGTTGAGCAACAAGTTTTCCCCTCTGGCCAATTGGGTGGAGGAGATGGAGGCCCAAGAATTGGCCAGGTTAGACAGGGGCATGTAGCTATCTTGTTGCAGAGACAGAGGCTTAGCCAATGTTGGAAGGAAGGGGAGGGCTGTGTTGTCTTGGAACAGTATAGTCTCTATTTTTTACTTGTATGTGTTTTTTGTGTGTTGTTTTTTTTTTTAAATGTTTCTTTATGTTGTGTTGTGTGGACTTTGTTGTTGTTTTTGTGATGCTTGGAGTGTTTCATAAAAGATCTCCAAGGTGTGACCTAGCTGTTTTGTGGTCAGTGCAATGCAGACCATTGCAGAGAAGAGGGACACACACTGCAGGTGGCTGATTTTTGGGTATGAAAAACTTAACCAATTTGATTTGAAACTTCTCTTTATTGCTTTGTATTAATAAGTTTTTAGGTTTAAAAAAAAAATTGTGTACATGCCCTAAGATATGTAACTAGGCACATTTTTTTTATAAATAAAAAGATAAATAACATCAAGGCAATAGTTGCCAAACTGCTGTGAATACTTTTTAAATAATCAGTTAATATTTAATTAACCTACCACAAAAAATATACATGGCAGGAGTTCTCTAGGGAACAGCCAGCATCATTTAAGGAATTTGCTCTGAGTTACATTGCTCTTTAATCAACTCCTTGTCAATGCCCCTGTGTGGCCCAAACAGACTCTTCAGCTGCTAATAAAGAGTAATGTAAGGATTTCTTGAATGACTCCTGCCTGTGCCTGCAGAAATTTCACATAGGTTATTGATTTATTCCGGCAGGTATAGATCTGCTGTTATTTTTTCTGGCACATCCACACTGATATGATATTACATTCTCGTTTTGCTTCTCTGATCTCTCATCCGAAAATAGAAATAATGGCTCTTGGATTCTGCATGCCTGTGTGTGATGGCTAAATGGAACGTCCGGTTCTTTTCTGACACCTTAAGATGTTACTCAGTGATGGAGAGCTCTGTCTGACTTATACTCTTTCATTAAGCATCTCCCGCTCATGGCTTTCGGATAAACTGCCTACAAAGTTTGGCCTGGCAAACCAGCCCCAGTGGGTTTCCCCAAGGGCGTTTGGAGAGTCGTGGGGTGGAAGAAAGACCCATCTGGGAAAGGTTACTAGACTAATAGGGAGCATCTTTGTTGCGGAGTCAGCTCAAGGGAATTACACTTGAATGACTTCTCCCGTGTTAACCTAGCACAAGTGAGAGCAGCCACGCAAGGAAATAAGGGCATGTCTACACTATAGCAGCACAGCTCTGGTGCTGCAACTGGGCCACTGAAGTGCTGTGTGTAGATGCTTCTTATTTCGATGGCTGGGATTTTTCCATCCGTGTAGCTAATCCATCTCTCGGAGGTGGTAGCTAGGTAGACAGATGAATCCTCCGTCAACCTAGCCACGTCTCCACTGGAAGTTAGGTCGACCTAACTACAGCATACGTGGCATGACTTTTCTTTTCTTTTTTCACAGCCCTGAGCAAGGTAACTGTGTCACACTCACTTTTAAATGTAGCCTGGGCCTAGCGCTCCAGTGGCTGTAATGCCCTGTGCCCGTGCTGACCCTGCACTCGCTTGTGCATGGTGCTAAGGCTTCTGGGAGCACATTGCATGGTTCTGAGCACAGCAGTAAACTGAGCCCCTACGGACTCTCTCTCGTCTCTATGAATTGGCTGGTGCCTTCCAGTCTGGAAGCAGGGACTAGGTAGGTAGCAAGAAAGTACGGCCCAGCGGGAGTTATGGGAAGGCACTGAAGGACTAGCAGCACTCAAGGGTTACCCGACTGCCTTCACTCTACAGCGTAGTGGTGTTAGCAGGTAACAGGTTGAGCTCATTTGGGCTTTAGCCTTTACCCCTAGCTGCACCAGCCAACTTGAGTCGCTAGCACCACTGCACACGAGTGAGGGTTTGTGTGCGGGGACAGGGATCAAGTTAACAGGAACAACCAAGCTAGAACACGAGTTAACCTTGCTGTGGAGACAAGCCCCAGGCGGCCAATGCAAAAGGACTTCCACAGTTCATTTCTTCCTTGCTAGACCACCCTGTCTGACTCTGGGCTCTGTCAGCTGTTACCGAGGGTTATGGAGAGTCCAAGACAGCTGGATCCTAGCCCATAAGAGATGGAAATATAGGACCAGGACCTCGAAGTGACTCCAGAAACAGCCAAGGCATCAATGGAGAGAACAAAATGCCAGTGAGATGGGCTCTTCTTGAGCCTCCTCATCCAGAAGGTGGGTGGGTGCTGCAGGTCTGTAATGTGGACAGTCCGACCTACTGGTTGGAGCCCGGAGTAGCATCATGGTCGGGAGTCATGCCAAGGGTCGCAGCCGGAGTCCGAGCCAGAAGTCACATCGAGAGTCAAGCTGGAATCCGAGATAGAGTCGGAGAGGAATGAGGCAAAGTAACTTGGAGGAAGCAGGAACTTGGTCTCAGCCGCAGGTCTAGCAACGACACCTCTACCCCGATAGAACGCGACCCGATAGAACACGAATTCGGATAGAACGCGGTAAAGCAGCGCTCTGGGTGGGCGGGGGGCTGCGTGCTCCGGCGGATCAAAGCAAGTTCGATATAACGCGGTTTCACCTCTAACGCGGTAAGATTTTTTGGCTCCCGAGGACCGCGTTGTATCGAGGTTGAGGTGTAGTTGCTCAGACAAGGGGTGTGGCCGGAAAGGGCAGCTGTATGTGAAGAGGGGTCTCATCAGCGGTCTGCTGAGTCAACCGGTGCAGCCCCTGTTTGTGGACTCTCAGCTGCAGTTTCCTCGTCCGCCCTTGCAGCGTGGTGGTGCAGCGGGTACGGCTCTCGCTGGGCGACTCGGCAAGTCTGGGTTCGAGACAGTATCTCACCTCTGAACCTATTGTGTGTGGCCCTTGTAGTCAGCTCCAGCAGGGTCAGCTATAGCAATCCAGCCTGGAGGTGACAGGAGTGTGACTCGCTGTGGCTGGGCTCTCGTCTGGAAGACACTGGGTGCATCCTACCGGCAGCTACGGGTGGGAGAAGACCTGTCTTACTAGGGTTCGTATTCATGAGTCTAGGAGCGGCAGTGACTCCAATGCCATGAGATTGTGCATGGTCTTGATGAATAGAGGGCAGAGGGAGTGGTTAAGGCACAGGATGCGGACTCAGGAGATCTGGGTTCAATTCTGCCTCTGCCACAGATGCTTTGTAAGACCTTGGGCAAGTCACTTAACCTCCCCAGACCTCAGTTGCCTAAGTGAGGTAACAATCTTCTCCTACAGCACAGGGATGTGAAGCATTTAGGGTATTGTGATGGTGATGTGGGGGGCGGCAGATCAACCCCAAGAAGACAAGAGGTCAACATACCCTCATTTGTTTGGCTTGTTTGTCTCTCTACCAGCATTGCCTCTGCCTTCTCTGGGGGTTAAAGTTGCTCCAGCTGCTTATTCATCCATTGCTGTGCGGGGCCCCGGGCACTTCAATGGTGCTGCCCCTGCCAACTAAGAAAGGGAGCTGCAGCTAGTCATCCTTCCCTGAGAAGCAGGGAGCCATTTGTAGAGAGGGTCTGATCTCATTTTTCTCAGGCTCGTGCTGCAAAGCTGGAAGGGGAAAAACCCTTCCTTTTCCTCACTCTCTAGCTCTTATTTTCTCTCATCCCTGCCTGCTGCATCTCTGTCGCCGGAGTTCCTGAGCCTGCTTGTTTTCCATTTGCTGCCTACCCAGCAGAAACTGCTCTAATGTGCCCCAGAAGGCTCTGCTCCTGCTAGCTATAGCCAGAGAAGCACTTGGTGCCATCTGGCCTGTGTAAGAACCATTGCCAGGCAGGCAAGGGAAAAAACAAAACCATAGGCTTGGGAGGGATGGGGACTCTCTGACTTGGAGGGCAGTGGGGATAAGAGACAGTTCCTTCTCAAGGAAGGAGAGGGCTGGAAATCCAGGTGAAGGGGCAAGGGAAATGCTAGGGAGGGTGGAGGAAGCTGGCAGCATTTGCATGGGGGTGCTAGTAATGCAAAGTGCTGGCTTGTTCCCAGGAGCTCTTTGTAATTGGGTAGCTTCCTCCTTCAGTGTTTCACTATGAAACAGAGCAGTCTCTGCAGGGGAATCCTTGGGGTTATAGGAGGATGGATCTGGCTACAGGACACGCTTGCAAGTGCCCATCATCCCCTGGATGCTGTCCTCTCTGCTGCTGCCTTTCAGAGACAGTCCCCAGCTCCAAAGTTTGATTCTCCAGCGTTGCTAAATCTAAGTGTTCAAAAATCCCCTTGCCCAGTCATGAGTAGCTTAAAATAATAAGATTGTTTAAAAAAAAATATATATATATATATAATCTTGGTTCTTAGTTATCTGCTGGTGTTGGTATGTTTAAGGGTCACGTTTTCAAGGTTTTCTTTGCAACCACAAGGGCTAGCAACTTACTTGGAAAAAAAATATATCAAAGATGAGATTCCCATGAATCCAGAAGCTGGGGCCTTAATGAAAGTACCAGATATAGCAAAGCTTGTGATTAAGAACTGGCAGCATTGGAACCCATTCCAGAATTCAGGCCCAGCTCTTTGTCCTGCCCGTGGTAGCCAGAGGGGCTCAGCTCAGCTGCCTTTAGAATTCCTCTTATTTCAAAGGCACCATTTCTTCCCCTCCACCCCCCACAATGTCTTTCTGAAATGGGAGGGGCTCCTGTTTACTCTGGGAGGAGAACATTAACTGGTAAGAAGACCTAAACCAGAACAATCCAGAGGTGTGACCTCAAAGCTAAATAGGAGAGTTCCCTGATTCCAGGTCCTGATTCTCCCCACTCTCTCCTGGAACTCAGCTAAATCCATAGAGCCAAGCTGGGGTAAAAGTGCCATGTGCCTGCAGCCTCCAGTGCTGTGGCAGGGAGGGGCACCTACAAGCGAATACGAAGGTGATGCCTGTTCACTTTTTATTAACAATATGATGTCAAGTTCCATGATGGCACTCGGGTTCCTGGGAGCTCGCCCCTGAGGGCCTCGGTGTTGTAAATTGGAGGCTTGGTTCCACCTTAGTATAAATCCGGAGTAACTCCATCGCAGTGTAAAGCTGGGGCAAGTGAGAAGAGCATTAGAATTCCTTCATGACCTCAAGCCCCCTTAAGGCGCCCAGTGTGTGGGAATGTCGGTGTCGCCGAACGTTTCCCTGGGTGTTTATTGCTGTTGGAAAGGCGAGCGCTTCCTCTGGCAAACTCAGGGGCAATTTCTTGCTGGCCTGTAAATCGCTGTATGGAGTGATCTAGATAATAAATCAGCAGCTTTCCCTTTCTGCATTGCCGCTCCACCGCTCTCTGTTCCTACGCCTCTGGGCTGGCCTTGGGGCATGCTGCTGCCCGTGGCAGAAAACTTGAGCATTTCCCTCCAGGGAAGAGGTGGCGACAGTAGTCGCTCATCTTCTCCTTGCTGCCCTAGTGGGCGGAGACATTATTAATGGCACCCACATGCCAGCCCAGGAAGCCGAGGAGTCTGTAACGCTGGCGCCATGTGGTTAGACGTTTAGGCAGGGCCAGAGGGCAGCAGCTCTTCCAAACTTAGAGAGAGGATCTGGGCCCTGACTAGTTGGGGTCATCAAAGATCCTGGCCACCGCCAGCTACACATTCTTTGCAAGAAGAGGGATGAAAACCCAACTGTCCTGGGCTAATCCCAGCGTGCATTCTAGCTCCCACAATTGCCTGCCAGTTTCCATTGAGTGCAGGATTCTCCTTTACTCCCTGCCCTAGACTCTTGTGCCGCATTGCTGTGCCTGCCAATGTAGTTATTGGTTATGTGTTTTGTTGGGTGCGTGCCTCAATGTAGGTCACCATTGCCCAAAAATGCTGTGGGATCTGCTAGGACCACGCTGTCCCTGTCAGGACTCTGGGTTTAGTTCCTGCCTGGAAGTAGCACTACTATCTAATAATATATGGAGATATACCTATCTCATAGAGCTGGAAGGGACCCCGAAGGGTCATCGAGTCCAGCTCCCTGCCTTCACTAGCAGGACCAATTTTGCCCCAGATTCCTAAGTGGCCCCCTCAAGGATTGAACTCACAACCCTGGGTTTAGCAGGCCAATGCTCAAACCACTGAGCTCCCCCCCCTATCGTGTTCCTTGGTAGTGTCCCATCCACATAGTTTAGGATACCTCACAGGGCAAGCTAGAGCAGGGACGCCTTGTTCCGCCACATCAGATGTTTCAGCCACAGAGCGTTGTACTTCGTTGTACAGTCTAGAGCGGGACTCGGGGTCGGCTGGTGTCTAAGGCACTGGTCTGGGATTCAGGAGACCTGCATTCTGTTCCTAGCTCTGCCACAGGCTGCCTGGGTGACCTTGGGCAAGTGACTTAAGGCAACACTTTTTTAAAGCATCCACTCGTTTTGGGTGCCCAGACTGGAACCGGTTGAAACCTTATTTTTGGAAGTGCTGGGCCTCTACAACTCAAGCTGAAGTCAATAGGGGCTGCAGGTGCTCTGCACCTCTGAAAATTAGACCCAAAGTATCTGATGCTGGGGATGTAAAAACCGAGGCACCCAAAGTTAGGCGCTGCTTTTGAGAATTTTTCCTTTTCTCTTAAATGGGATTTGTGATCCTTCCCGACCTGTCGGAGCAGTGTTGTGAAGGTCAATTCATGAACGTTGGCACACTGCTGAGCACCAGAGAAAAGCCTATACATAACCCTTGGAGGGGGCTGGTTTAGTACAGCAAGGAGAGGCAGTTGTGTGTTGTTACACGACTGCTCCGCATCTTTATACGTGTCAGTAGTTCATAGATAAGGTGCTAGTAGGGGGCACTGAAGAATACGCAGCACAGTTCCTGGGTTTCGCAGGACCAATGCTGTGCTGTGGAACTGGCTTCCTCTGGGCCCCTCCCTGCATGGGAGTCGTGAATGTGTTTGGAACCAACCTGAGTCCTGCAGCTCAGTCTCCAGGGCACAGCCTTGATTTAGCCTTGCAAAACAGATCTGAAAACTTACTACTCAGGCACTAATGCTGCTCCTCTGGCCTTACCCTGTGGGGAATGAAATCGACTAATGTCTCATTTGTCCCAGGACACTGGGCCAGCAGAACTTTACAAGACTGCCTTATATGGCGAGGTCAGCGCTGCTTCTCGTTCAGGGACTTCCCTCCTGCTCTGAAAGGAGCTACGTGATGTAACAGCATCTGTCCCCGGCAGCTACCCTTGCTAATTCTCTCCGGGGATCTCTAACTGCAGTTGCCATAACGACAGAATGATGCAACAGTTTATTGCTGAATGGATACACAAGCAGTGTTCTTCACCTGCCGCCCCTGTGCAACCATAGACATTCATGAGGGGGCCGGTGCAGGATTGTTGCATACAGGTTGTTTGTCTCATCTAGTCTGAAATGTCCTAAACAGTGGGGCTCCCGGTCCTTCCCTGGTATTCATCCCACTACATACCATGCCTAGGAAGTGATTCTGAGAGCTTGTCGAAACGTTTTCCTTTGCTTAGGGCAGTGGTTTTCAACCTTTTTTTTTTTTTCATTTGCTGACCCCTAAAAAATTTTGAATGGAGGTGTGGACCCCTTTGGAAATCTTAGACATAGTCTGCAGACCCCCAGGGGTCCATAGACCACAGGTGGAAAACCACTGTCTTAGGGCTTGTGTGCAATAGCAGAATAGAGAGTCCTGTGGCACCTTTAAGACTAACAGATGTTAGTCTTAAAGGTGCCACAGGACACTCTCTTGCTTTTTACAGATCCAGACTAAGGGCTGGTCCACACTAGGGGCGGGGATCGAAATAAGATACGCGACTTCAGCTACGAGAATAGCGTAGCTGAAGTCGAAGTATCCTATTTCAAATTACCCACGCTTACCTCGCGTCCTCGCAGCGCGGGATCGACGGCCGCGGCTCCCCCGTCGACTCCGCTAACTCCGCTCGCCCTGCTGGAGGTACGGAGTCGATGGGAGCGCGTTCGGGGATCGATGTATCGGGTCCAGGCGAGACGCGATACATCGATCCCCGCTATATCGATTTCTACCCGCCGATCCGGGCGGGTAGTGTAGACGTAGCCTTACACGGCTACTCCTCTGATACTTAATAGCAGAATAGTTATTCAGAATACTATTCCCCCCCCCCAATGCGCTTTGTAGAAAAAGCCTTGATTTCATCTCTTCCCTCCAGGGTTTTGTTTTTGTTTTCCAAGAGATTCTCTAGTCCACTGAACCTCACTCGGCCATGACATTTGCCAAGGAATTGCCTGTTGTGGCGGACATTGTTGTGATGGCTCTGCTCTTGGGAAAAGATCTTATCCAAACTGAATGTCCGAAACACTCAAGAGTTTTCATTGCTAAGTGTGGTTTGGCAGATCCGGGATGTATACAGGAGCATGTTTGTCTGGGACGTCCTGATCCTTTATAAATCTGTTCTTCACTGTTGAGGAGTGAGCCAATTATAGGGTCAGCGTATGTTATCAAGCGTTTGGGATGCGGGAAATCTGCATTCTGTTGGTGGTTCTGCCACATCCTTACTGTGTGACCTTGGACAAGTCACTTAATCTTTAGGGGCCAGACTTTCAAGGGAGCTCAGGGCCAGATCTTCAAAAGAGATCAGCCCCCAACAGGCCGAGCACCTTTGAAACTCTGGCCCCAGTTCTGGGTGCTGTGCCCTTCTGAACACACTGGCAAATGGTGTCCAAGACTTCCCATGCCTAAAATGGTGACTTCCTAATTTAGGGCCCTGATCCTGCAAACACATAAGTAATCTGTTCATGTCACTTAGTCCCTCTACATCAGTGGGGCAGTTCACGTGAGCAAAATGACTCGTGCATGAGTGCAAGCAGGATCAGGCCCTTAGGTAGACAGAATCTAATTACCCTGTTTTGCCATTTGGCAACAAAGCCGTGTTACGAGGCTTCCTTCATGGCGGGCCGTAAACCGCTCTGCAAGGGGAGGTGAAAATTATTGTTGCTATGATTGTTCTCGCCCGGTTCAGGGATGGAGAAAGCCGGGGAAATGGTCAGACTGTTGCCATCACTGAACCAAAAAAAAGCCAGCTAAATTCCTGCCAGGTTTGTGCAGAACCTCCCATGGTGATGGTCCAGACCCCAAACCTGTTGAAGTTAATCGACTTCAGTGGGCTTTGCATCCGGCCCAAACTGATTAACTGTTACTTGGTTTTTGTTTCCAACACACTGTAAGTTCTCTCTGGCATTGCTCCTATTGACTGGGTTCCCCCATCTCTGGCTTTTTCAGGCTACGGTAGCTGGTTGGGTCATAGCCATGTTCTGGCGCTTACTCTCTCTGTATCTGGGAGAACGTTGTTTTGCTCCTTTCTGTAAAGTGTGTCCAGATGCCACCATGAGACAGGCACTTTATAGAAACGTCTGACTGCTAACAGACGGCACTGGCATGCAGGGCTAAAAGCCACCTGCACAAACTCCTTGGCAGATTCCAACCGAGGCTGTCTCTCCAGTCAGCTGCAAGCTTGTTAACTGCTGACACTTCAGCACCAGCTGTAAGAGACTTGGCACTGCCAAGGTGTTTGCTGAATCTCCACGGGCAGAGTGCAGGCCTTGTCACGTCATCTCGCTCCCTGCCAAGCCTGGCATCCGGTGACTCAGCAAGGGAGCTGCTTGCACGTTATCTTCGTCACTGAACGTAGCACATGCTGGGCCAACTCCATCCCTGGTGGAATACCGCTGATCTCAGGAAAGCACGACTGTGTTGTATAAATTACATACATAGGCTGCAAGCAGAGGATCCCTTCTGCTCGTGGATCACACAGACACACACCCTGGCATCCTGCACAGAAGTGGGGATCAGTTGTCTTGTCTCCTGGCACCATTCCACCTGTCTCTAGATTTGCAGGGAAACTCCGTGATCTATGGGTGGGGTGGACTGGGGAAGAGGCCAGGAGGCAAGGACACCCATGCACGCTGACTCCTGGCAAGCAACAGTAAATCCTCCTTGAAATTAATGCAGCTTGGAGCTGCATTGGCCTTTTGGGAGGGGTCAGGGGGAGAGACAGATGGGACTCTGAACTTCCTGTTTGCTCTATATCAGGGGTCAGCAACCTTTCAGAAGTGATGTGCCGAGTCTTCATTTATTCACTCTAATTTACGGTTTCATGTGCCAGTCATACATTTTAACATTTTTAGAAGATCTCTTTCTATAAGTCTATAATATATAACTAAACTATTGTTGTATGTAAAGTAAATAAGGTTTTTAAAATGTTTAAGAAGCTTCATGTAAAATTAAATTAAAATGCAGAGCCCCCCGGACCAGTGGCCAGGACCCGGGCAGTGTGAGTGCCACTGAAAATCAGCTCGGCACACGTGCCATAGGTTGCCTACCCCTGCTCTATATGACTATATCCCCTTCCTTCCTAATAGGATGATCCAGGGGAAACTGAGACACAAAGCCCCTCCCCCCCCTGTTGTTTTCAAGTGCATGGGGTGAATCTTCTAAGATGATGATGGTCAATAAACCACCCTATGCCCCAAAGGGAATGAAGTGCCCCCCATGAAACGTTTTCTTCCTTGGAGCAGACTTGAATGCTAATGCCCTGGTTTTACTACTGCCCTGTTAGATGAGAGTTGTGGCATTGATCAGTGAGATCCCATCCTCCAATGTCCCTCAGCCCGTGAGCTGCCTCCGCGATTCTGATTTCAAATTCAGCTCTTTCTCTGATCAACGGAGACCTCTTCGCTTCTGCTCCACCTGCTCATTAGAATCGAAGCTCATTCACCTTCCATCAGGTTGTGGGGAAAGAGGTGAGGCCCAAATCGGACTCAATTTTACCTTTCTGCCTCTTAGTGCAATTAATTTGGTCTTGGTGGCTTTGGACCAGGGCAATTAAAATCTTCTCTGGCTTCAGCATGTCTGTAGGTCCGTTTCTCAATTTCTCCATACCAAATGTTCCTTTGTACGCACACAGGGCTTCACTGCAGAATTAAGTAGGGTTCTCACCTGGGTGTTACCCTAATCTACTTCCTATCCACACACAACCCTCTTAGGCAAGTTTAGAGGTGCTTTCATCCTGGGTGTGTGGGTTAGAGCCTGGGTACTGCTTTGACCCTCATTGGCCACTCTGCAGTGCGGATGCTGGCTAAACCACTTTATTAGTATTTGTGTTACAGTAGAGCCCCAGTCATGGACCAGAAGGCCAGGCTAGGGGCTGTACAAATATGGGGGGGGGGGAGGGGAGTCCCTGCCCCAAAGATTCCAAGCGTGAGACAAGAGGAGACAGCCCGATGGGACATACAAGAAAACAATGAGATAATGTCGGTCGACATGATGCACAGTGGTCTCAGTGCACTAGGGGCTGAACTGCTGTTAATTTTTTGGAGGCCTCGCAGCACAAGAGAGTTTTAAGGAGGACAACGAAGTGGCTTTGCAGATGTTTGTGGGGCGTAACTCACAACGGTGAAAGGCAGCGAGAAAGACAGGCCCTCCCTTTACCCGATCGCCCTAAGGGTATGTCTACACTGCACCAAAAAACCCTCCAAAACCTGTGGCAGCGAGTCTCAGAGCCCAGGGCTACAGCCTCGGGCTCGTGAGACTTGCCCTAGGGCACTGGAGGGGGCTCTGCGGCCCGGGGATGGTTGCTCTGTATAAATATACCAGGGAGGGAGAAGCACTTCTGAATTTAAAGGACAACGCTGGCACAAGAACCTATGGGGATAAACTGGCCAGGAATAAACACAGGCTGGAAATGAGAAGGTGGTTTCTAACCGTCAGAGGAGGGAGGTTCTGGAACAGCCTCCTAATGGGAGTTGTGGGGGCAAACAACTTAATTAGTTTTAAGCGTAAGCGGGACAAATGTATGAATGAGGTTATATGACAGGGCTGCTTGTGTTGGTGGGGGACAGGGCTTGGCAGCCCTGGGGTGTCTCTTCCAGTATATGTTTTATGTTCCTAAAAATGTCATGCTTCAGATGGTCACCTGCAGGGGGTCAGGAAGGGATCTCTTTCCCCCAGTGTATTCTGAGGTTGGGTTTTTTTGTCTCCTTTCTCTGAAGCGCTAGAGATGGGTCACTGGACGAGGTGGGCCAGTGCGCTGAGGTGTTTGGGTGACTGGTTCTTGCTCACATGCTCAGGGTCTAACTGATCTCCTCCATATGTGGGGTCAGGAGGGCATTTCCCCCCAAGTCTGCTGTGTGGGGTGTTTTTTGCCTCACTCTGCTGTGGGGGTGGAGGTCACTTGCCAGGACCATCTGGGTATATATCACTAAATATTTTCCCTGCCACTGCGGGGGGTGGGGGCCTCGAGCCCTGGTGCACCTCGGTCCCTCCTGTTCTCGGCCTGTGGCCCCTACCAGTCAAGTCTCCTGAGGGCTGCAACACTTTAGTCTAACTTCAGTTGTTGGGTTTAGTGGGTGGGTGGTGGTGGTGGCCTGGGAGGTCAGACTAGATGATCTAGTGGGGTCTTTGGGCCTTAAACTCTGACGACACGAAGGTGGTGCTCTGAAAATGTAACCCGTGGGCAGTGGAGGCTGGCAGCGTGGGCCGAATGGAAGCAGGAGCTGACCTTTTGATTCTGAATGAGAGATGATGGGTAGAGGTGGGAAGAGGCCATGAGAGGCCATGTAAGTGCTGACTCTAATGTTGATAATCCTCCAGCGCCTTTCAACAATTCTCCCCTCCCCTCCCCTCCCAGAAGGACAGACCCATTCTCCCACAATTCACTGGGACTCATAGAGTGGCTCATCTCACTTTAACACTAAGAACCATGGAACGTGCTCCTCTGAGCCCGGGAGGGGGGGCGGGAGGGGAGCACTCGTGTAGACACAGCAACTTGAGTGTGGCCGCTTACACCCCGGCGAGGCTAACTCGGGCACTGATCACCCAAGTTAACTCTGCAGGGAAGGCAGCATACCTCTGCGTGTCTGTGTCTGTCCGTCTGCCCCCACCCCACCCCACCCCCTTTTTTTTTTGCTATGGCTGCAAACCCCATGATCTGGAGCTTGGAGCCTCCCCAAAGTCCGGGATTGTTTAAATCCAGGGGGTTGGGTTGGCCACTTCTCTGCTTTAGGTGGGTTAGAACCTGTTCCAGCACAGCTTGAAATCCAAGCCAAGACGAGCACTGAAACGGCCCGCGTTAGCCTCATTTTAGGGGGAAACGGAGGTCCCAGGGCAAGTCAGCCGTGCGAATGCTCCTCCCCAAGCTAGACCATGCTTTCTTAGCCCGAGCGAGGCAAGTGGAGATTTCAGTGGAACGAATCAGCTGGGCTGGAATTTCCACCTTGTGCCTTCCTGGCCCCCACTGAGGCTGAGATCAGCCATGTCCAGGGAGCCATTTACGACGCGCTTCAACAGAGTTCAGCCGTGCAGTGCAGCCGGGACTGAACTGTGCTTTGCGTGGCCCCCAGATCATGGACTTTTGCCTTCTACTTAGATGGGAAGCTCTTTGGAGCAGGGACTGTCTTTTTGTTCTGTGTTTGTACAGCGCCTAGCACGGCTGGGGCGGGGGTGGGGTCCTGCTCTGTGACTAGGGCTCCTAGGAGCTACTGCGATGCAACTGATAATCCGAGGTGCAGGCAGGTATTGTAACCCCATGCAGTCCCCTGTACACTGCACAACTGACCTGTGATTGGTGGAGGGGAGGGGCCTGGAAGGTCACATCTGTGTGCTAGCCAGGTTCCCCAGCAGGTTGAATTTGGCTCGTGACTTAGCTCCGGGTGGAGAGTCAGGTGCTGGAGCAGCTGCTGGAAAAGGCTCGTTCCCCTTCAGGAATGACAAACTGCTTTCCACGGCTCAGCTGCAGATTAGTGGCTCCAGCCTATTCCCCCAGCCCGAGCATAAAGGGAGCTATAAAAGAGGTTAAAGTCACCTGACGCGTATCATTGCGGGTTGGAAAGCTCCGGGGCCTGCCCTTTACACCACGAGGAAGTTGCTGAGCTGGTTCCTTCCACACCCCCGTTGCCAAAGACAGGCTGTAAATCTGCACCGAAAAAGGAACGGCAAATGGGCCGATTTCCCCCCCCACACACACCCCGTTCAAAGCGTTCATTTCCAGAGCCATCCCTGTGCTCCAGCAGTTCCTGCTCTGCTCAACTTCCCCTCCCCCCCTTCAGCCCAGCCTGCATTTCAGTTTCCAGATTGAGAATGACCTCAAAAAGCTTTTTCCCTTTCTGCTGTATTATACCAGATTATGGCTCCTGTGAGAGAACCCTTGGCTGCTGCCCAGAATAGTATGGGATCCTGCTCCATTATGGGATTAGTGTCAGGGGTGTGTGGGGAGGGGGAAAATCTCTCTCCGCTCCTGTAAAACTTCAGCCAACTGTTTGTCTTGGAAGAAGAGAGGGTCCCGCCTGAAGGAATGTGTTCTAATGCAGACCTCGCCCGTGATTCACGCTACAGGAGGCCCCATCCGAGTGAGGGGCAAGCATTGCCGAGGAGATCTCGTTAATGGGGCGGGAACTAAGGAACCACTCCAAAGGGCAGTTGTGTCTTTGCTAAGCGAGGAAACGGGCACAGGGCCGTCAGTGGCTCAGAATGGCTGGCTGGCTGCTACAAAGCATGTCCATGTCCTGGCCCATCCGGATGCCGTGTGACTCTCACCTGTGTTTGTATCTGTGTGCAAGGAGTACCAGCTCCACACCCAGACAGCTGGCTATTGGTGGGGATTAAACCCACGACCCTGCAGCACCTGGTACACAAGCTGTACTAGCTGCGTCAGAGGAGTAACCCACTTAACTACCACTAAGTTGCAAGCTGTTACAGTCACTGAGGGAGACATGGTCACATGCGCTTAGCCAGCATGTTACCAGTGCATCCAAGAGTTTTAAAAGAACTGGCTGAGGAGCTCACTGAACCATTAAAGTTGATTTTTAATAATTCTTGGTATCCTAGGGAATTCCAGAAGACTGGAAGAAAGCTAATGTTGTGCCAATATCTGAAAAGAGTAAATGGGATGACCTGGGTAATTATAGGGCTGTCAGTCTGACGTCAATCCCAGGCAAGATAATGCAGCGGTTGGTATGGAATTTGATTAACCAAGTATTAAAATAAATGATATTTTCCTCCTTTAAATCAACATTGGTTTATGGGAACTAGATCCTGTCAAACTAAGTTGATCTTTTTTGTTTATGCAATTACAAGTTTGGTTGATAAAGGTGTGACAGGTTGGATCACAGAAACCCCCTTTTATTCAGACCCTGGGTCTGTGTTGGAACAGACGGGTGTGTCTGGCTTCAGCAAGACAGGGTGCTGAAGCCACTGAGCTGGCAGGGAAAACAGGAATAGAAGTAGTCTTTTCACATCAGTTGGCAGCTCCCAAGGGGGTTTCTGTGATCCAACCCATCACAAAAGGTAATAGTGTTGATGTAATATACATAGACTGCTGTGAAACATTTGACTTGGAACCACGCAACATTTTGATCAAAAACCTAGAAAGTTATAGAATGAACATTGTACACGTTAAATGGATTCAAAGCTGACTGATAGGTCACAAAATGTAACTGCGAAGGGGGAATCGTGAATTGTTTCTAGTGGGGTCCCGCAGGGATCAGTGCGTGGTCCTACACTATTTAACGTTTTTAATGTTCTGGAAGAACATGATCTGGAAAAAAATTAATGATCTAGAAGAAAATATAGAATCATCACTGATAAAGTCTGTAGATGCCAAGAAGTGGGAGAGTGGTAAATAACAAAAGGGCAGGTCACTGATTCGGAGCAATCAGGATGGCTTGGTAAGCTGGGTGCAAGCAAACAACATGTGTTTTAATGTGACTAAATATAAATGTGTGTATCTAGCAGCAAAGAATGTAGGCCGTACTTACAGGATGGGGGACTCTGTCCTGGGAAGCAGGGACTCTGAGAAAGATTTGGGAGTCATAGTGGATCATCAGCTGAACATGAGCTCCCAGTGGGATGGTGTGGGTCAAAGGGCTAATGCAATACTTGGATGCATAAACAAGGGAATCTTGAATAGGAGTAGAGAGGTTATTTTACTCTGGTATTTGATACGGGTGCAACCACTGCTGGAAGTGTGTGTCCAGTTCTGGTGCCTACGATTCACAAAGGATGGTGATAAATTGGAGAGGGTTCAAAGAAGAGCCACAACAATGATTAAAGGACTAGAAAACCTGCCTTAGAGTGACAGACTCAAGGAGCTCAATCTATTTATCTTAACGAAGAGACAATTAAGGGGTGACTTGATTACAATCTATAAGGCTTTACCTAGGGAATAAATAGTTAATAATGGTCTCTTCAATCTAACAGAGAGAGGCAATAACATGATCGAGTAGCTGGAAGTTGAAACAAGACAAATTCAGACTAGAAATAAGGTGTAAATTTTTAATAGTGAGAGTAAATAACCATTGGAACAATTTACCCAGGGTTGTGATGGAGTCTCCATCACTGGACATCTTTCAATCAAGATTGGCTGTTTTTCTGAAAGATCTGCTCTGGGAGTGATGGTGGGGGCAGTTCTCTGGCCTGTGTTATACAGGGGATCAGATTAGATTATCACATTGATCCCCACTGGCCTTGGAATCTAGTGCAGTTGGGGATTCCCGAAGCATCTGTCACTGCTGCTCAGCTTTATTGCTGGGAACAGGGCTTTGTGGCAGATGCCAGATGAAGGCATGGCATTGTGAGATGGCCGTGCAAGAACTGATTGCTGTTGGGAAGCTTTCTGTCTGCGCTGGAGACAGTATCCTTTGGCCACTGCAGGTTCAGTTGGCCCGGAGTTGAAGATCTTTACCCAGGTGTTGCAATAACGGATACAAGGATGCTTGCAAAGCACCTTGAATTGCTGTGGGGTACTGATTATTAGCGGTGAATATGCCCAATGGCCTGTGATGGGATGTTAGATGGGGTGGGATCTGAGTTACTACAGAGAATTCTTTCCTGGGTGCTGGCTGGTGAGTCTTGCCCACATGCTCAGGTTTAACTGATCGCCATATTTGGGGTCGGGAAGGAATTTTCCTCCAGGGCAGATTGGCAGAGGCCCTGGAGGTTTTTCACCTTCCTCTGCAGCGTGGGGCACGGTTTCACTTGCTGGAGGATTCTCTGCACCTTGAAGTCTTTAAACCACGATTTGAGGACTTCAATAGCTCAGACATAGGTTAGGGGTTTGTTACAGGAGTGGGTGGGTGAGATTCTGTGGCCTGCATTGTGCAGGAGGTCAGACTAGATGATCATAATGGTCCCTTCTGACCTTAAAGTCTAAGTCTGAGTCAGCTCAGACAGCCCTTATGCTGTAGCTTGCATGGGAGGCCTCATGCAAGAAGTTAAATCCCTTCCATTAGGGAACCAAACACACTGGAATGGGGAAGTAAGTCTAGCAAGCAAGCTGATTTTTAGTGGCACTCTGCTGCCAGCTGGGGTCCCAGCCGCCAGCCTTGCTCAGCCCGCTGCTGGCCTGGATGGACGGACCCCCAGGCCGGCAGTGGGCTGAGCAGGGCTGGCGGCCGGGACACCGGCTGGCAGGGGCCAGCGGATGGAACCCCAGACCGGCAGTGAGCTGAGCGGCTCAGCCCGCTGCTGGTCTGGGGTTCCATCTGCCAGCCCCTGCAAATGTAAAATGTATGACTGGCACGCAAAACCTTAAATTACAGTAAATAAATGAAGACTTGGCACCCCACTTCTCAAAGGTTGCCGACCCCTGGTCTGGAGTATAGTAGCACTGAGAGGCAGGCCCCTTTGTGTCAGGGGCCGTACAGATACAGAGCGAGAGCAAATCTCTCTGTGGGAGAGAGAGTCCTTGCCCTGAAGAGTTTACAGTCTAAATAGATAAGGAGGACAAAGGACAGCAGGAAAAACGTGCACGGAAAGGGGAAGGGACTTGCCCAAGGTCACAATAGTAGGTCAGTGGCAGAGCTGCAAATAGAACCCAGGTCTCCTGAACTCCAGGTCCTCCAAACCACCCCAGCTGCTGTATACTAACCTAATGTGTCAGCTAAAGGACAGGACATCCACAATCAGCTGTTGGATGTGATGGTAACATTTCCTGAATTCAAGAGCTCAGAGAGGTGCATGTGGGAGGCGGGGGGAGGGGGGAGGAAATCTGTGCTGCAGCCTCCTCTGGGGAGGAGCACAGCCCCAGTTTAACAGCACCATGCCCAAGGGCAGGAGGTGAAGATGTCCTTAGCCAAACCCAAGAGCAAGGGGTGTCTGGGGTAAACCAGAACGTAAGTTCCACCAGATGTTGGAAAATGCTGGGTATTGTATAAATCAAGCTATGCAGGCACTGCAGGAAAACACAGTCCCTTTAAAAGGGGTCAGAGACCAGTATCCTGCCCTGGGTTTACACTGCGGACTGTAAACGCCCCCCCCCCCAGATGAGGGGAGGGGGAATGAGGTACTGAGACAGTGCACTCAAGGAATTGGAATAGTCCCATGGCAAATTCATCGTAGGACCAGAGCAGAACCACTGCTCGTAGCCCAGGGTAATCAACCATGTGATCCCTTGCTAAACTTCCCCTCGGACAATTGTGCTCGGTGGTGAACCCCGCTGATTCCCCATCCCCAGTGGCTAGAGAAGCACCTGGAGAGCTATAATGCTATCCATGCAACAGGGCTGATAGGCTCTTCTGGGAAAGTAAAACCCTGAATGCAGAGGGAACACAGTCTGCTGGTTAAAGCACAGACTTGTGAATCAGGACATCTGGCTTTTCCTTCCCTGCACTGCCCATGACTTAGTGGGCCTGCTTCTCCATTGACCTGTACCGTGTGTTCTCATTCACGCCCTGCCCCTCTGGTCTCATGGTACAGGGTAATAAAGGCCTCACCAAGTCGGATTTTTCTCTCCCTTGTTTTACAGCAGTGTAAATGCCCTGATTTCAGTGGAGCTGCTCCTGCCCTGCTGTGAGGGGGATCAGAATCAGGCCGAATCTGTGACCTTGGGACGTCACTTCCCCATCTATAGGAGGAGGATAAGGGTACTTACTCACCTGTCTCCCAGAAAGGGCTAAGACATAAGAACAGCCATACTGGGTCAGACGAAAGGTACTTCCAGCCCAGTCTCCTGTCTTCTGACAGTGGCCAATGCCTGGTGCTTAAGAGGGAATGGACAGCACAGATAATCATCCAGTGATCCATCCCCTGTCGCCCATTCCCAGCTTCTGGCAAACAGAGGCTAGGCACACCATCCCTGCCCATCCTGTCTAATAGCCATTGATGGACGTATCCTCCATTAACTTATCTAATTCCTTTTTGAACCCTGTTATAGGCTTGGCCTTCACAACATCCTCTGGCAAGGAGTTCCACAGGTTTACTGTGCATTCGTGTTTATAAAGTGCTCTCACATCCTCAAGTGGAAGGCGTTGAAGAAGGGTGGAGGGTCATTGCTGGCTGAAAGGTTCTTGGGACCTCATGGTAACCCGCCATTCCAGTGGGTGTTCTGCTCAGTTCCCCCAGGGCTGGCTTTGGCCCATGGGTGTCCAGTGGCCTATGAGCCCTGGAAGATGTGGAGCTAGCTGTCTGGTTTGTGTTACTGTTTAAAAGCCATCACAATTTTAATAGGATGAACTTGATTTTCTTTCCAACCTCCCCCACAGGACACTTCCAGCCCAAGCTCCTCCTTCGTGTTCATTTATTTATCAGCAGATTCACTTTGCCACAGAAATCAACCCAGACTTTTTTAAATTTTCTTTTAAAGCCACAGTCGGACCTTCAGCTCCTTCTGACTTCATCTCAGCTGGAGGGAATGGGACATGGCAGGTCCACCAGGCCAAGATCCCAGGGCTCCTTGTGCAGCATCAGGGTCCCTGGAACTCCCTGCCCTGCTCGCCCGTTGTGCTTCTGTGTGGCACCTACATGAGCCAGGCAGGGTCAAACCCTTGGCGCTGTGAGCTCCTTTGCCTCCCCCCAATGGTTAACAAGCCATGCAGCATGAAAGCCGTTTGGGTTTGTTTGTGTTGCTTTTTCCCAGCCTTTAAAGAACAAGGCCGACTCCTTGGGCTGCCCGGGGTTCCCAGCTGTGATTTGATCCCACCCGCCCCATTCAAGGGGATGGCAGCGGGGTGGGGGGAGAGGCAGGAATTGGAGCCATGCTGCCTCCTGCTCACAGGGCCCCCACTGGGACAAAACTCAGGGTGCACGGGTCTGGGGACTTGAACCAGTTTGATGGCTAGCGTAGCTGTGCCAAAACATTTCCTGGCACTGGAAGCCAGAAGAGGTGGGGTCCCTCTGTTGAGCGTATGAGTTCGGCTCGAAAGCAGTACTGGTGCAGATCCATGCACGGCCGCCGCTCTGCTCTCCTTCCTCAGCGCCTCCATTATGGCCACTGACTCTCCCCGGCGCTAAGTGGAGGAGACAAGAAAATGGTTAACCCTCAAGCTGCCAGGTGCCCAGAAAGCATTTTACCAGCATCTCTCGTGATAGCCCCAGGGTTCAAAGGAATAATAGCTGGACAGCGCACTAAGCCCCTCTGAGGGAGGAACATATGGCAGTTAATTAACGGGAGAGGAAGCGTGTCTTGTCACATGCCAAGGAGTCAGGACATGTGTTCCCATGCAGTAATCTGGGTCTCTAGGGGTCAGAGAATGACGGAGTCGAGATGATTCTGGGGCTATGGATGATTCTAGGAGGAGGACTGTGGGGTACAGAACACGCCTTATGGACAGTTTGCATTGGGGCAGGGTTAAAGGGAACACCCAATGCTGAACGTGACCAAGGCCAGTAACGCCGGCAGGGCGTGGATTAATAGGTCCATTTCTGACTGTACACCAAGCTCATCACCACTCTGCCTTAGTTCCCCCATTCAAGAGGGATGTGTAAGCCGGTGGGGTAGCGCACCAGCCCCTCAGGGATCGATGCCCCCTCAGAAGTGTTTCAGGCCCTTCCCTCGGGGGTAGAGCGGGTCAGAACCGCCCACTCCACTCCCCCGAGCAGTTTAGTCAGAGTTTGCCAAAGTGAAACGTCCCATGGAGACGGTTCCGTTTCAGCTCAGTGCCTCTGGAAAGCAGGCATGGTTCTGACAAAAATGTACCTGGATTTACCGGCAGCCCACCCACCTCTGCAGCCCAGGCTTACAGGGCTCATCACTCCAGGGCAACCCACCAGGCAGACTGCCCCACGGCCAGGCACTGCCATTCCCCTTAAAAAGACTTGAGATTTTTGGTTGGCATTCCAAATCCGAACCAAACCGGGTTTCCACAATAGCAAAATCTTCCATAAGGCAGGATCCCGCCTCTCCACCCAGCACACGCTTTATTGCTTAAACAGAAAACTTGGGCAAAGGACCAAAATAGAGTAGTTCTTCTCCACCCAACATGAGCGCAGTTCCCAGAGGCTTTTCCCTCACCCTTCTCAGGCCTTTGCCCTGGCCTAGCGCCCCCCCAGTGGAGCCTTTCAACTCCCCCTCTCTGTAGCGCCTCCTCTCTGGGAGTCATGCAATAACCACATTCCCATCTCCTCCCTGCAGGTTTTTCACTGCCCTTAATAAGGACCAGGTGCTCTTCAGGCGATCACCTGACCCCTCAGAGACAGCTGATTAGTCACAGCTGGGGCTGGGCCCGGGCCCATCTCCCCTTAAATGGGCAGTCATCCAGTGACAGGATGACAGTAATTTCTCTTCTGCTGCTCATGTCTCTCCTCCTCATCTCCTCCTACTCTTGCCTTTGCCTTTTAAATTCTCTCTCTCTACTTGTATTTACTTTTGGCTTTTTATAGGCTCAGTGACAGCTGTAGTTAAGGGGCCCACAGGTTTTCATTCTAAAAACTCCTTTCCAATGTCTTATAACTTACAGAGGTTCTTGCTCGTGTCTCTCACCAGCAGTGGCCCAAGAAAAGATATGACCTCACCCACCTTGTCTCTCTAATATCCTGGGACCGAGGCAGCATACAGGTTGTGGCTGACATTTCTATTTAGGAGCTCATATGGCATCACCATGGTATCACACAAACATTAATAAACAGAGCCTCTGATGCAGGGAGATGATATGATAATTCCTATTTCAAATGGAGAAACTGAGGTACAAAGTAAGCACTTGCCCAAGGTTCTACAGGTAGTTTGTGAGAGAGTTGGGAATTGCCCCACCCTCTCCTGTAGGCCAGTTTTTTGCTTTAACCACAAGACCAAGCTTCCTGGCATGTATGTTCTCTTTCCAGGAGTGATTTTTTTTCTATTTAACTTTGTGAATTGCTCGGGGATAGAGTTGTGTGAAGGACCACTATAGAAAGGAGAGTTTTCTTGTATTGTAGCTCCTCCAAGTTCTAATGGTTGTGCAGAAACTTGTCATTCAAACTGCATGTAGGACAGTGACCTCTGGTAAATTTCCCCCTCCCTGGAAGAGGTCCATCTTTGGCGGTTTGCTTTGTAACTGCAGCCCTTTCTGGATTGTATTTGTGTCATCAAGGCTACTAGACAGTAAGTTACAAACATTGCCAAAATGAGAAATCACTTGTATTGCGTGGGCCCTCAAAATTTTTCTATGGGAAGAACTGGGACTGTCCCACTCCTAATGGAAGTCAGAAGTTCCAGTGCTTCTCTGGAGGTCCCATCGAACTTCTGCACAACCTAAGCTTTCATTGTCTAAAGAGGGGGAAAGGTTTCTACCCCTTGCTGTTGTGAATACAATTTTCTGATGCTGAGCCAGCGCCTTGATAGACAGACTGACTCGATAGCTCTAAGAGGCGGAGCCTTCCCCCTTCAACTCTGGAGCCTAATGACAACAATGTGAATAGCAGTGTAACCCACACAGCTTCTGGGTGTGGTGTTCTGGCCCATGTAGTGGCACCGAGACCACTTAAAGAGCGAGATAAAATGAGTCTGCCCTACAGCCTTAGCTAACAGCCAGTTGGCTTTTAGCTCATGCAGTAGAGGTCCATGCACTAAGCTCTAGAGGTCCCCGGTTCAATCCCAACCCTGACAACGACTGGGGTCTGTTGGCATTACATCAGCACAAATGTTTTCATTGCTGATCATTTTAGCAGAAGAATCCAGCCCTTCTGGGGCTGTGACCAGAGCTTGGAAGGCTCCCACTTTATTTCCTCAACATTTCACTCCACAGCATTTTATACTCTAGACTCCTGCAGGAATCCTCTGATTACAGCAGTGCCACCCGTGGAAAGAATCATCTAGTGCCCCATCTACTGCGGGTGGGAAGGGATGTTTTTGGCTAAGGGGGACAAGGCACAGACACCTGCTCTTATCAAATGTGCTTGGGTTTTTTAATGACCACACAGAGCCTTGGCTTGGAAAGGTTTTATCTGAAACATGCAATAAATTGTGTGGATCTCGGTATACCGGCCTTGGAAGGAAGAAGGGCAGAGTTAGCTTGGATTTATACCTGCAATTTTGAGGATTCTAGTTATTTCATACCTGGGGATTATTCCCACTCAGCCATCCCCCCTGCACGACGATTCTATGCCCCATCACGTATAACACGTCCCCAGCTGGATTTCTCTGCTCTGCACATGCACTCAGGGATAGCTCTGTCATTATCTGTGATCACGATTATTATATTGTTCCTATGACTATAAATAACCTCATCTGCTCCCTCCTCCCACTGCTACATCCTTCCTCATATTCACTTGGCTCTCTCTGTGTCCTCAGCTGCGCTGCGTTTGTATGTGTTCCCCCCGGCAGGCGGCAGGCAGAAGGGCAGCCACCCATGCATGCTGGACTCCTGCCTCGTAGCAATCTGGAAATGGACCCTGCCTACTTTCCCTTCTCCACCCATTTACTCCACGCATGACTGGAAATGCTGAAAGGCCTTTCCTCAGATCCAGAGAGACAGCTCACTGCAGACCGCAGCAGGAGAGAGACCCACTCCGGTGGTTCTGGCGTGTGTATCGGTCTCCATAGATCAGGATAGAACCAGGCCCACATACCAGACCGGAGATGTTGGCCTATGCAGATGGTATGGATTCAGTATACACGTTGCGGCAGGAGCCCACAAACAGCTTTGCAAGCCCTGCTCTTTCAGGGCTGCTGTGTCAACTTCCCACTAATAATAATCACTCCAAAAAGACGGGTGAGCAGTAATAATGTACGTCACTGATTAGCATATAAAATACACATTAACAATCAGAGAATTCTTGGTACTATTCAATCAGTGGATCCACAGCACTTTCCAAAATCCGTAAGAACAAGGGGCCCCCCAGTGTAGACAGCGCTAGGTCGATGGGAGAATTCACCTGTTGACCTAACTCCCACTGCTTGGGGAGGTGGATTAACTACGGGGACAGGAGAACCCCTCCCATCAGGATAGGGACCATATTCAGTGACGTCACAGTGAAGTGCAACAGCGGCCTAGGAAGGCACTCAGAGTCCCACAGCTAAATACGCCATGGACTAGATTGTTCAGCATAAGGTGAAGTGGGCAGTTAACACTTCTACAGTCACAGGACAGAGGAGGGGGAGTGGGTCACAGATTGTTGTAATGAGCCATAAAGCCAGTATCTTTATTAACTTCATGATTTTTAGCATCTAACAAAGTTACAGGCTAGCCTGCCGGCCCCGCCCCTTCCACCTGAGGCCCCGCCCCCTCACACTGGAGTGCCAAACCCCCCCCATCAGGAGGAGCGCTGAGGGCCTTCCACCCCAGACACAATGGGACAAGCCCCCACCCAGAGCGTGGGTCAATCTGCTGCCCCCCTCCCCTGGCCGAGCTGCCGCCCCCCTGAGCGCCGGGCTGCTAGTCCGGGCCGACTCCAGTGCCGGGCCCGAGCCGCTGGCCCCCCTCCTCCTGAAGGCCCCCCAGGCTGAGCCACTGGCCCCCCAAGTGCCAGGACCAGAGCCCCCCCCGGCCAAGCCACCAGCCCCCCCAGCACCGGGCCAGCCTCAGCACCCGGCCGAGCCACCTCACTCCCCGCCAGACGCCGCCGGCCGCTGGCTTGCCGCATCCCTCCTCACTCCCCCCCCCCAAGAGGAGGAGGGACGTGGTGAGCAGCGGCAGGCAGCAGCAGGCGGCAGTGAGGGCCTTGGGGAAGGGGCTTATCTAATTCCTTTTTGAACCCTGTTATAGGCTTGGCCAGGTCCCGCCCCCGAAGTGCCGCCCCCGACAGCGGCGACGGAAGGTCCCGCCCCCAAAATTCCGCTGACGACCAGGGCGCCGGCGCCCCCCAAATAGTAGCGCCCTAGGCGACCGCCTAGGTCGCCTAATGGGTTGCGCCGGCCCTGGGAAGGGGCAGGGCCACCACGGCAGCTGCACCAAGCATCCCCTGGCCTCTCATACCCACCGCCATGCTCCCAGGCTCTCGCCTTTTGAAGGTGTTGGGCAGGTTTCCATTGAGGACGAGGACTGAGAGGTTTTGTGAACGGTGTTTGCCCATAGGGTGTTTTTGTCTGCGTGAGTTCATTCGAGAGCGTAGTGATTGTCTAGTTTCACCCACACAGCTGTTATTGGGGCATTTAATGCCCGGCATGAGGTAGACCACGTGTTGTGATGGGCATGTGTAGGACCCATGGATCTTGAAAGATGTGTTGTGGGGGGAAGGGGGTGAGCACTGTAGCAATCACGATAGGTCTGCAGGTTTCACCTCTGTTATGGCAAGGGCTGGTGCTGCTTTGAGTTGGTGGGTCCTGGTCTGTGGTGAAGATTCGGTTGATGTTCCTTCTAATTTGTTACGTCCGTGTGCGGAATGAATGTTGTTATGTGCACCAACACGGAGGTGATGTGTGGCGGGGGTGGGGCCGAGGGGTTCGGAGTGTGGGAGGGGGCTCAGGGCTGGGGCAGAGGGTTGGGGTGCGGGGTTGAGGGATCTGGCTGGGGGTGCGGGCTCTGGGGTGGGGCTGGTGATGAGGGGATTGGGGTGCGGAAGGGGGCTCAGGGCTGGGGCAGAGGATTGGCGTGTGGGGGGTGACGGCTCTGGCTGGGGGTGAAGGCTCTGGGGTGGGGCCGGGGTTGAAGGGTTCGGGATGCAGGCTGCCCTGGGGCTGTGGCAGGGAGAGAGGACTCCTCCCAGCCCTCTCTCACCGCAACAGCCCAGGGCCGGAGGAGAGGTGCCTCTCCCCGCGGCAGCTCTGGGGCTGGGGTCGGGGGAGGGCGCCTCTTGTCGTCTGCGCGGCCCTTGATAGTTGGCTGCATGGCCACGCAGTTGAGAGGGAAATTAGGTGTTTGAAGGCCAGAAGAGGGGATTCGGGAACGATTTCTTCAGGACGTGGTCCCCATCAAGTATGGGCTGTAACTGTTTAGAGATACCCCATAGGGGTTCCAGCGTGGGGTGGTAGCTGACAACTATGGGTGTGCAGTAAGAGGGTTTGGGGTTTTTTTTCCGTATTGAAGCGGGCTCTCTCGGGGTATTTGGGTGGCCCGTTCCATGATGCGACCTACTTCTCTGGTGGAGTGTCCTAGTTTGGTGAAGGCGAGTTTAAGTCTGTTAAGAGGTGTATCCCAGACTTCTTCCTCGGAGCATGTTCTGTGGTAGCTGAGTGATACAGAGATTTAGCCAATCGCCACTGACCAAATCAGATCACATCAGCTGATCTGGGGCCTCATGGTCCCATGATGGAGGATGCTGGGGGGAAGTGCAGAAAGGAAGAACTCTCCGCTCACCCGAGGGAACATGTGAGCCAAGCCCACTTCTGCACTGACTCACAATTCAGAGTCAAAGCAGGCCCTGGTCCAGCAAAGCACAGGCGCAAACTTAACTCTAAGCTCCATTGACTTCAATGGGTTTACTCATGCGTAAAGTTACTCATGCTTTGCTGGATTGCGTCTCTCAAGAGTCCCCTGGCCATGAATGGATTTGCTACAGGGCCAACCCTGCTCCTACTGAAACCAGCAGGAGTTTTGCCTCTGCCTCCAAAGAGAGCAGGATCTACCCACACGTGTATCCTGAATATGTCTACAAATGGGCCTGGAAGCAGGAGCCTTAGAGGCTATAGGTTGCTGCAGCTCCTGGCAGAGGCGGCGGGAGCCGGGCTAGCTTTGGCTCAGCCGGAAGTTACTCTTTGCAGATTTTGCTTGGCCTTGCGCAGCCTTCCCCTGTCTGGGAGCCAGATGGAGTTTTTCATTGTTACATCCTGGCCTGCACGAGTACCAGGCATGTATTGAAATGTCTATCCCCACATGCCGCATAAAATATCCCGCAGTTATTTGAGCTGCACGTGATCACCAACAATGGATACAATTTTCAAAGCCGGGAGCCTGGCGTTAGGCTCTTGAATTCACTCCACAGCTGAACTTTAGGCACACGAGTCTGAAAATGTTGGTCAGTTATATTGCCATTGTTGCAACTGCTGTTCCAATCTGCACCTGGGTTTAATCAACGCGTCTGGAGATAGGGCTGTGGAATAAAACCAGCATGAGCGCTTTTGGACACACAGGTGTCTGGAAGCCTGTTTACCACTTCTGCTTAAGGTCCCCATCTATACTCATTTTAGAAAAATTATACCGTTTAACGGAATCTATTTAAAATTGCCCTAGTTAAACCAGTGCAAACCCCCAATGCAGACACACAGAACCCAGCTAACCCTTGTTTAATTGACTGAGCTTAATCTGCCAGTATTCTGAAGTCCTTTTCAGGCAAAATTCCCATTGAAGATAATTATATATATCTATAAGAGCTTCCCCTGCTGACATAGCTACCGCCTCTCGCGGAGGTGGATTAACTATGCCGACAAGAGAGCGCTCTCCCGTCTGCATAGAGCGTCTTCATTAAAGCACTTCATGATGATGCACCGATGCAGCATTTTAAGTGTAGACCTGGTAATGGGAGCCAGAGCCTTTCACCTCTGTGTCACTGGTTCTAATCCCGCCCTCTGACTGAAAGTTGTTACCCTCTGGCAGCCACTGGGTGGGGTCATAGTAGTATGTAAGACACAGGAGGTAACTGTCCCGCTCTGCTCGGCCCTGGTGAGGCCCTGGCTGGCGTACTGTGTCCAGTTCTGGGCACTGCACTTTAGGAAAGATGTGGACAAACTGGACAGAGAAGAGCAGCAAAAATGAGGAGCTATGAGGAGGGTTTAAATAAATGGGGCATGTTTAGTCTTGAGAAAAGAGGACTGAGGGGGGACCTGATAACAGCTTTCCAATATGCTAAGGGCTGATGTATGTTAGAGAGGACGGTGATCAATTGCGCTCCAGGTGTCATTGGAGGTCTTTAAGAACAGGTTGGACAAACCCCTGTCAGGGATGGTCTAGATTTACTTGGTCCTGGCTCAGCACGGGAGGCTGGACTAGATGACCTCTTGAGGTCCATTGCATCCCTACGTAACGTTTCTGTGATTCTAATGAGGTGGAGGCCTTTATCCAGTTCCTAGTGGGACAGGTGTCCCCATCATAACTGGGCGGTGTTAACAGAGGGGGTGAAAGGTGGCTGAACACTCATCCCCAGAGATGAGTGCTCCTCAGCAGGGCTGAGATGTGTTGGCAGGGTAGAAAGGTGACAGGCATCTCGGGAATAGAAGGGCTAGCCAAGGAACAGGTTGGGGGCAGCTTGCCCTGCTCCTGGCTAAGGAAAGGAAGCTGCCAGAGTGCAGTGCTGGGAAATTGGATCATCCCATGAATGTTAAAGGTGACCCAAGGAGAAACCCAAACCCCATCCCCACAATTTCTGCAGCGCTGCATTAAAAGCCTGGATGTCTCCAGAGGCCGTGTGGGGCTACTGGGCTTTCTCAGCAGACACTGAATCTTGAATGGCTCAGCCCAGACCTTCAGCTGCTGTAAATGAGAGTTGATCCATCCACATCAGCAGAGCTACACCAGTTACAGCAGCTGAGCATCCGGCCTCTCCTCTTCCCACTGTCAAAGCTCCTCTTTGGCACGGGACTGCAGCCCTTTGCTCCTGTGTCTGCATGACTGTTGCTTACCCTGCTCTCATGCCATCGCCTTCAGTGGTCACTCCAGTGCCCGGAAGGTCAGACACCGGCCCACAGTGCACGGTGAGCAGGGCCCCGGAGGAAGGGGAAAAGGTGGGTGCAGGGCCATCTCTCTGGATCTCATCTCTCTGGATCTCACTGGACACAATGAAAGTCACATACTCGGGAACGCAATGTTAGTAGCACAAAGGAGGCCAGGCTCCCAGCAAGGAGGGGGTAGGGGCTGCAGCACCCCTCTCCCCCTGGCTGATTAACACTCAGTCTGCAGAGCCGCATGCACCCGAGGGGGATTTGCCGGATGGCATTACAGTCAGGGGAAGATGCTGTCATGTGCAGGAGTCAGGCCTGCTCTGTCCTCCCATTTAATAAGGGGATTGTGTGAAAGGGGAGGATCATTGAAGACAAAGAAGCTGCAGAAGGAAGCAGAAATCAGTGGCGCCCTGTCAGTGAGGGGAGAGAATTTAAATAGATGCCAGATTCAGAGACATTCACTGTGAGGCTGAGAGTAACATGAAATCAGCTGTGGAGTGAATAGAGCCGTTGTACAATATCCAGCTCAGCCTGCCAGCAACCCCACACCCCGCTCTGCTGAGGCACCTCTGTCGTGACTCGCAGCCCCCACCCTCCTACGCCAGCCCTGCGCTCCCCCACCCACAGCAACTCAATCCTGACCTGCAGCTCCCACCCTGCTCTTCCGGGCTTGGGCCCCTCTCACGCAGCTCTGCTGATGCACTGTGATTTTAACCTGCAGCACCCCTCGCTAGTCCAGTCCTGGACCCCCCCAGCTCTGCTGATGCCCTTCAGTGCCCTGCTACCCCAGGCCTGGTACGCCACCCATCGCAGTGATGATAACAATACCTGCTCCATAGCGCCTTCCATCCAAGGACCCGGCAGCACTTTATCAACATTCACTCATTCGCCCTTCAAGCATGAGACGGGCAAGGGATCCCCGGGTTACAGATGGGGAAACCGAGGCACGGGGCAGCGATGCAGCGCGTTGCAGGCCACATAGCGAGCCAGTGGCGGAGCCAGAAATAGAACCCAGGAGTCCTGCTCCTCCGCACCATGTTGGCCACCTCTGAGGTGCTGCACCGTCAGCCAGGCAGGGAGCTTCCCGCTCACACACCTGCTGGACAGCACCTGGAGGCTACAAGCAGGTCTCAGCTCCTACCTTGTCCCCTGCCTGGGCATGAGTCAGGCCAGGCACAGAGCTTGCCCTCCTGGCACAATTTGGAAGAGCAGCGCCATCTAGTGGACATTGAGGCCACGGACAGGCGAGAGTTGGATGCTCCAAGATGGATGCTTCAGGGTGTCGCTGCTGAGGGCTGGTCCCCCTGGAAATAGCAGCCGGCGGCACTTGTTTGAGGCCTGGTCCTGTACAGCTGAGCATCCCCATGGCAGGGCCTGCATGTGCTAGTGACAGAGCCCGGGGGAGACGTACTGCACAGACTCAGAGCCTCGCCTCTCATCTAATGATCAGAATAGGAGACTCACATGAACTTGAGCAAAGTCATTTCCTCCCCTGCCGTAAGTTCCCCGTCTTTTAAACAAGGTCAGTAGAACAGTCCTGCCGCACCACCCAGGGCTGGTGTGCTGCTTGACTCAGTATTGGTGGAGAACTGTGCGGTTCGGAGCCATCTCGTTAGCTGACCATCCTCTCAGCTGCTGTGAGTTCCAGCAGGACCGGTGCTGGCATTAAATGCACTGTTTCTTTGTGCTAGCCTCTTCCAGCGACCACCCCGTGAATAATGGGGAGCAATCCACAATGCCTGGCAGGGCAAGGGACCAGCAGAGAGAGAGAGCTGGGCATTTGTTCTCAGCTGGGCCCTGCAGTGCTGGGGAACGCGTGGGAGACTGAGTCAGTGCAAACCCCCTGGAGCTGAGGTCCTCTAAGGATGGGCAGTGGGGAATCAGTGGGATGAAAGCAGAGAGCAGGAAGGGTGAAGACTAGTCCCAATCCTACCCAATTCCAGTCACAGAAGGCCAGATCCTCAAAGCTATTTAGGGTCCTAACTTCTACCAAAATCAATGGAAGTTAGGAGCCTAAATACTGTTGCCCCTTTTTGACCTGAGCGGCTAGTCGAAGTTTGGGGCCCTGTGGGTGTCCCGCTTGGGGACGTACAAAGTGATGGAGTCTGGTATTTTCTTTGGTGCAGCTTTTTTTATTACAAAGAATGTACCAAGCCCTTTGTCTCTGAACGCAGAAGGAATCAAGCAGCAGGAAACAGCTTCCTTTGCTCCCAGCCTCTTTTAGCCTGCACCCTAGACCCCAAACCAAACCTCTTCCCAGGTTTCTTCCAGGATCAGCCACCGACCTTTCAGCTGCTCCTTCAAGCTGTCTCTCGCTGTCTGTTCTCGTTTGGTTGCAGTTTCTGTGTGATGGCTCCTTTCCACACACCCCCTCACCCAAAACAAAAGCTCCTCGTTGGGTTCACACACACCTTTGGTAGGGTGGCCAGGTGTCTGGTTTTTGACCGGAAAGTCCAGTTGAAAAGGGGACTTGGCAGTGTCCGGTCAGATGTACTGACTGGACACCAAAAGTCAGGTTACTGTGGGGCGGGGATAAGGGTCGGGTCATTAACCTATACCAACCCCTGATCAGCTCCTTGTCAGGCTTCAGCAGTTCCCGTCCCAGCCCTGGAACAGAGGGAGCCCAGCTCGGGGGGAGAGGGAGGTGGAGATGATCCAGAGAGGAGGAAGCGGGGGACAGAGGAGTGAAGTACAGGGGGAGAGAGGAAGAGATGGAGCAGGGGTGGGGCCTGGGGGGAAGAACCAGAGAAGGGGGCAGGGCCTGGGGGAAAAGGCGGTGCAGGAGCAGGGATTGGGGGGCAGAGGTGGGGCAGGGGTGAGGCCTGGGGGGAAGAACCAGAGAAGGGGGCAGGGCCTGGGGGAAAAGGCGGTGCAGGAGCAGGGATTGGGGGGCAGGGGTGAGGCCTGGGGGGAAGAGGCAGAGCAGGGGCAGGGCCTCAAGGGCCCAGTTATCAGCCATTAGAAAATTTGCAACCCTAACCTTTGGCCTAATGCTTACAGTTACGTTAAGGATGAGTTCACACCAACCAATCTCAATGGGGTTTTAATTCACCCAGCTCATAACAATACTTTTGAGGATCTGGCCCTTTCTCCTAAACTCAGCTTCTCTTTTCAGAGCATTGCCCAGCCGCTCGCCTCCTGGCTCTATCTCTACGGTGCTGCTAGGGCCCTCATCCCCACCATCTAACTGTGAGGCAGGGCTATTCTCCCCATTTCACAGATGGGGAACTGAGACCAAGGTCACCATGAGAGTTTGTGGCGGAGCAGAGACATGAATGGAGGTCACACAAGTTCCATGTGTGCTCCCTAACTGCTAGACCATCCTTCCCCTCCAGCTGGCTCCCTGCTGGCATCTGTACTGGCCTCTGTGTCATTGCCCCAAAGCAGCGTCAAACTCAGTCAAGAAGAAAGAAAATTCCCCCAAAGAGCAAGTTTGCTGAGCTGAGAGTGGCCAGGCAGGACAGGGCCAGGGTGTGATCCAACCCGGGCTTCATTTTAAAGAGACAGGAGGGCATTTGTGGCAGAAGCTGCCGGCCACTGCTCTGGGTCACAGCAGCTGAGCGGGTTCCCTTGTGGGCCATGCAGCTAGTGAGGTGACTGTTGATCCTGGCTGACCCAGGACAGTCCTGGTTCCCCTGTGTCTCAGGAGCAACTTTGGGGACCCTGGTTTTTCATTTCAACAATTGAAACATTTTGGATATTTTAAGTACTAAATGTTCGTCCAAGAGACGTTTGCACCGAGCAGAGCTGGCTCAGCTCTGCCAGGAGCATGGAGCCCAGCGGAGGACTCGAAGGAGCAGTCAGCATGCATGCAGAGAAGAGAGGAGTGAACACAGGTGCCAGCCAAGCTGTCTTTTGCTCAGAGTGGCTGTTAACAGCCCTTGGTAAACTCATGAAGTTAGGGGAGGATTTTCCGTGCCCAGAGAAATCTGTTCCTGTCCATGGGGCTGCAGCGGTGTGTGATGTTTTAAAAAGGCACCTCTGTCTTCAGGGAGAGTTCACAACCCTACAAAGTGGCCCCTCAAATTACCCTGGGGTTTGATCTCAAAAATAGGATCCCTCCCTTTAGCAATCAGGCGTCATCCTGGGACCCTCATAGTGGGGGTGAGTCATCCCTGCACTAGCTGATTAAGCCACAGGCAGGGATGAGTCATTCCTGTATTAGGCTCCAGCCAATCCACAAGCCAGGAGCTGGTCTGGTGACTCTCAGGGCAGGTATATAAGCCTCACAGGTGAACCAGCTGCTCAGTCTTATCAATGAGGTTGCGTCATTGCTTAGAAGGGATGTCCCCGCTGTCTGATAGCAGGGACAGCCTCCACAGGCCTCAACAGGGCCGGCTCTAGGCACCAGCAAAGCAAGCATGTGCTTGGGGTGGCACAATTCCAGGGGCCGCATTCCGTCCACCCTTTTTTTGTTTGTTTGTTTTGCTTGGGCAGTTGCACTCTCGGAGCTTGGGACGGCCAATTTTTTGCTTGGGGCGGCAGAAAACCTAGAGCTGGCCCTGGGCCTCAGCCTGCTCCAGTCCTGTCCCTAGTTGTGCTCCAGCCATACGCTAGTTTCCAGCCCTACTCTGGCCTCGTTCCAGCCCTGCTCTTGACTCCTGGTTCCAGCTCTGACCTGTAGGCCCCACTGCCATCGCTCCAGCTCGTAGGCCTGACCATCTTCATCTCAGTTTCTGGCGGAGAAACCCAGAGGAAAAGGACAATTTCAGAACCACCGTGGAGCTTAATAAGGCCTCCTCCTCCGTGGCCCTACATCTTGTGCGGTCACTTACGCTACTGCAAAGCGCTACCGTTCTGGTAGCATTTTATACCTGCTTTGTACTGGTACAAAGTGCAGGCAAATGGAGACTCCAGCCCGGCTACTTTACCTCATGAGCAGAGGCAGGACATAATAACAACAACAATAATTCCAAACTCTTCTCTGGTGCTTTTTAATCAGTAGGTCTGAAAGTGCTTTACAAAGCATTATCCCCCTTGTTTTACAGTGTAGGAAACTGAGGCATCGGGGGGGGATGTGCAGGGCCGGCGCAACCCATTAGGCGACCTAGGCAGTCGCCTAGGGCGCTACTATTTGGGGGGTGCCGGCGCCCCGGTCGTCAGCGGCATTTCGGGGGCAGGACCTTCCGCCGCCTAGGGCGCCGAAAAGGCTGGCGGCGCTCCTGGGGATGTGACTTGCCCAAGGTCACCAGCAGGGCCATGGCTGAGCTGGGAGTAGATCCCAGGTGGCCTGAGGCCCAGTCCTCTATCTACTAGGCCATACTGCCTAGTGTGTACTTATATAGCATCAGTCCTCCAAGAATCTCAGCGCCCTGCACAACTGCTTATTAATTCAGCCTCACAACCCTTCAGTGTGGAGAGCTGTACGATTGGGCCCATTTCACAGAAGGGGAAACTGAGGCACAGAGAAGTGGAGGGGCTTGCCCCAACTCACCCACTAAGTTAGCAACAGAATTATATCCAGTCAGGCTGGTGCTCTAGCTGCTATTATTGTTTGTATTACAGTAACACATTGAGGGCCCAGCCCAGCCAGGGTCACCCGTCTGCTCGGTGCTGTACAAACATTGGTAGATTATTAGGGTTATTACGATCATGTAGTCTGACCTCAGTAAGGGACAGGCCCTGCCCTGAAGCACTTACAATCAAAAGAAACACAGCAGGCCAAAAGAACCAGAGAGAAAGTGAGATCTCCTAATTCCCAATTCTTGTGCCCCTACCCACTGCACCTCACTGCCTCTTCTATCCATCAGCACCACGCTCTAGGCTTTTGCATTTGTAGGCTACAGGCTGTCATTTCCATTACATAACATGAACACAGAATAAGTAAATGAAAAGGTCTGAAGGGGCGTGAGCTTAAGTGGCTTTTGTTCCCTCTCTCTCCTTCCAGAAGGAGCATTCACTGTATCAGATGCTGACACCAGAGGAGGTTGGGAGAGGAGCTGGTCAGGGATTTTTCAATGAAACTTTTCCCTGTCAAAAAACGCCGAGACGTTGGAACCAGAACTTCTCCGCGGGAAATGGGCCGATTCGGCACATTGCTCAACTCGAAAATCTTTTGGAAAAGATGTTGTGACACCGTCGGGATGTTTTGTTTGAGCATTGGCCTGCTAAACCCAGGGTTGTGAGTTCAATCCTTGAGGGGGCCATTTAGGGATCTGGGGAAAAAATCTGTCTGGGGATTGGTCCTGCTTTGAGCAGGGGGTTGGACTAGATGACCTCCTGAGGTCCCTTCCAACCCTGATATTCTATGATTTCCTCTATGAAAACAATTCCCGTTGTCCTTCGAGTCAGAGCTGCTGCTTTGTGGCTGATGATTGCTGCTTCCTCAAAGCAATTTCTTTCCGTAGTAACGCGGCAGCTTAATATCTGCCGCCAAGATGTTAGATCTTAGTGTCTTTGTCAAAATATGCATCTGGAGTTTGCAGGCCTGGTCGCTGTGAACCTGCACGTGTCATTCACACTGATGCACAGCGAGATCTGCTGGGTGGTGTTTTATCCCTTCCTGGCCTGGGTGTAAATGATGACACAAGTGGCAGGGTGACAGCGAACCAGGCCCCAAGTACGTCCATCAGTTCACAGCTTAATCAGTAAGAGGGATGTGTCATTGAGAACTGGCCTTGAGAGGACTAAAGTCACCATCAGTCACCGCTGGCTGGCACTTTTGGGTCACTTAGCCCATCTGAGACAAAGCCCCCGCGCATTGAGCCCTGACGATAGGACTCAAAGTCAGGAGGAGACGTTGCCCAGCCACAGACAGGAAGCAGCCATGCGGTCATCCGCAATTTACATGGCTGATTCAAATCAGTAATTCCACGGTGGAGCTTTCAGACACCTGAAACAAAGCCAGGTAGTGCGGCCATGGCCATTCGGCGTGCCGGACCTGCCTTGTCTCAGCATGTTGTCATTGTTGCTAGCGCTAGGACCCAGGAGCAAGGTGAGGTATCAGGAGTGCACAGCAGGGTCTGTTCACAGTGGCAAGCCAAGGATGCACTAGGTGCATGGACAACCTCCAGGCATAGGTGCTGGAAATAGGGGTGCTGCTGTACCCCTGGCTTGAAGTGGTTTTCATCATATGCAGGGTTTACAGTTGGGTTCAATGGCTCTCAGCCCCCCCCCCCCCCCCCCCCCCACTATAGAAATTGTTCCAGCTGCCCTTCCTCCAGGTGTTTTCCCTAGGGCGTAAATCTTGTGCCTGGGCCTGGATATCCAGTGCTGCTTGAACCCCACTTCACCAGAGCTGTCGGGCAGCAGCATGGACATAGCTGGCGCTAGGGTGACCAGATGTCCCGATTTTATAGGGACAGTCCCAATATTTGGGGCTTTTTCTTATATAGGTGCCAATTACCCCCTACCCCCATCCTGATTTTTCACACTTACTATCTAGTCACCCTAGCTGGTGCCCAGAAACCAGCAGACTCATCTTCCAGGCCCATGGATCCTCATGCATGAAGGTAGGCATAGCTTCATGCCTCCCGCTTCCATCCCGGACACACCACACGATCCATCGTCTACAGCCAAGCGCTGAGGTACAACCGCATTTGCTCCAACCCCTCAGACAGAGACCAACACCTACAAGATCTTCACCAAGCATTCTCAAAACTACGACACCCGCACGAGGAAATAAGGAAACAAATCAACGGAGCCAGACGTGTACCCAGAAGCCTCCTGCTGCAAGACAAGCCCAAGAAAGAAACCAACAGAACTCCACTGGCCACCACCTACAGTCCTCAGATAAAACCTCTCCAACACATCATCAGTGATCTACAACCCATCCTGGGTGATGATCCCTCACTTTCACAGGCCTTGGGAGGCAGGCCAGTCCTCGCCCACAGACAACCCGCCAACCTTAAGCATATTCTCACCGGCAACCACACACCACACCATAGTAACTCTAACTCGGGAACCAATCCATGCAACAAACCTTGATGCCAACTCTGCCCACATATCTACACCAGCGACACCATCACAGGGCCTAACCAGATCAGCCACAACATCACCGGTTCATTCACATGCACGTCCACCAATGTAATATACGCCATCATATGCCAGCAATGCCCCTCTGCTATGTACATCGGCCAAACCGGACAATCCCTACGTAAAAGGATAAATGGACACAAGTCAGATATTCGGAATGGCAATATACAAAAACCTGTAGGAGAACACTTCAACCTCCCTGGACACACAATAGCAGATTTAAAGGTAGCCATCCTGCAGCAAAAAAAACTTCAGGACCAGACTTCAAAGAGAAACTGCTGAGCTTCAGTTCATTTGCAAATTTGACACCATCAGCTCAGGATTAAACAAAGACTGTGAATGGCTAGCCAACTACAAAAGCAGTTTCTCCTCCCTTGGTGTTCACACCTCAACTGCTAGCAGAGGGCCTCATCCTCCCTGATTGAACTAACCTCGTTATCTCTAGACTGATTCTTGCCTGCATATTTATACCTGCCCCTGGAAATTTCCACTACATTCATTTGAATGTGCCCTTGTTGCCAAGAAGGCTAATGGCATTTTGGGCTGTATAAGTAGGGGCATTGCCAGCAGATCGAGGGACGTGATCGTTCCTCTCTATTCGACATTGGTGAGGCCTCACCTGGAGTACTGTGTCCAGTTTTGGGCCCCACACTACAAGAAGGATGTGGAAAAATTGGAAAGAGTCCAGCGGAGGGCAACAAAAATGATTAGGGGGCTGGAGCACATGAGTTATGAGGAGAGGCTGAGGGAACTGGGATTGTTTAGTCTGCAGAAGAGAAGAATGAGGGGGGATTTGATAGCTGCTTTCAACTACCTGAAAGGGGGTTCCAAAGAGGATGGATCTAGACTGTTCTCAGTGGTACCAGATGACAGAACAAGGAGTAATGGTCTCAAGTTGCAGTGGGGGAGGTTTAGGTTGGATATTAGGAAAAACTTTTTCACTAGGAGGGTGGTGAAGCACTGGAATGGGTTACCTAGGGAGGTGGTGGAATCTCCTTCCTTAGAGGTTTTTAAGGTCAGGCTTGACAAAGCCCTGGCTGGGATGATTTAGTTGGGATTAGGTCCTGCTTTGAGCAGGGGGTTGGACTAGATACCTCCTGAGGTCCCTTCCAACCCTGATATTCTATGATTCTATGACGAAGTGGGTATTCATCCACGAAAGCTTATGGTCCAATACATCTGTTAGTCTATAAGATGCCACAGGACTCTTTGTCGCTTTCAAGCTAAAGTGCATTCAGCATAATTCCCTTCGCTCAGGACTGCAATGCAAAGTTGAATCTGCTGGCTCAGCTGCGTTTCACAGCCTACTGCAAGAAGGCAAATGGAAGTGTTGCGTTGCTTTTCACAGTACGCTCCGCCAGAGGGCAGACAAACACACCATCCCACACCTAACATGGGGGAGGAGGATGAACTGTCAGTGGAGGCGCTATCCACAGTAGCCAGGAGCTGCATAGTGCAGGTCAGGATGCAAACTGCCCCATCAAGGGCTTTCGTTTGGACCCATCTCTGATTTACAGTCCTGCCCCTTCATCCAGCCTGGCTGAGTGAGACACTTTCAGTCCCCTCAGGAAGTGTTCGGTGCAAAAGGACTATGGAAAATAATCATCATAAAAAAGAGAATCCAGGAGGACTGAAGGCATGAGGGGTGCCGTGGGGAACTGTGGGTCAGGACTGAGGGGCGTTGGCAGAGGCGTGGGGGGGACAGGACTGGGATAGCAGGGGTGGGCCGGCTCAGCACAGAAGTGCCTTGGCACAGCTCTGTGAGGTTGCAGGCCGAGAGTTAGCACAGACGCTAGATTGCGTGTTGAAGGAGGAGTCTTTTCCCCCGGTGGGACTGCATGCCCATGGCTCAGTAACGGGCTGTGGAGCCTTCCGCCTGTAGGTCACCGGCACCGCTTTGAGCACTGTATTATCTTCCAGTGGATGGTGTGTAACGAGCTCCCAGTCTCCGTCCAGGTGCTCAAGGACACCTGTCAACTAGCACTCCTTGTAGCTGGCCTGTGACGGGGCAGATGGGCCCCACGCAGCCAACGACAGGCTTAACGAGGCGGACAGGCTCCCTGCTGGCGAGGAGAGGGTTAAGGAGAGCCTGTGAACCCATTTCACCCCACCCTGCTATACCTGTAGCCAATGACAGGCATGGAGAGGAGGTGAACAGGAGGAGACCCAGCCCCATTCAGGGCTGACCAGGATGGAAGGAGACCAGAGTGCTGCTACTTCCTTAGGGAGGGACGCCTAGGACCCAGCTAGGAGGCTAAGACAGGCAGCTTCCATTTGGTGGATGAACCGACCAGGCCCAGGAAGATGGACATGAAGGGTCTAGCTGCCCAGAGACAAGCCCGGAGCAGAAGGGTGGGGTCTGGCCAATGAAGCCGCGAATGAAGCTGATTTTTTAGTTCACTGGTTTCCTTTTCGTTTTGGGCTCTAACGGCCTGGAAGGGGTCGGACTCCAGCGTGTGTTAACTGGAGGGCTAATGCACCCCGGCGCTGGGGGCAGCACCTGACTGTTGGGGACCCACAGTAGGGAAGTGATGCCGTGATGGGCCACAAGGGAGTGCTGCCTAGACAGCCCGGTTACACGGCCATATCTCGGTTACGGGGTGTCGTCCGGCTCTTTGATGGGAAGCCGGCCCTCCTAGGCAGTGGACTGATTCCAGTCTCTCCCCGCTTGTTGTGTGGAAAGAAACGGCTAATTGCATGCTGCTGTTTAGTGCCTCTTCCATGAGCTGCAGGCTGCCTTCTCTACCCACGTTCCTTCCTGCTCACCGAACCGGTGTCAGATGGTGTAGGGCTGGGCTCTGAGGCTACAGACCTGCCTGGGGGGACACAACCATTATAGACTCTAAGGTCACACACCTGCTCCCTGTGAACCAAAGCCACTGGGCTTGGCTGAGAGGCACCCAGAGAAATCCCTGGGCTGCTGCTGAGATCCCTTCAGCAAATCATTGGTGCCCGGACCCTGAAAGCCACAGCTGGGACCAGACTTCCAAGCAAGCCCAGCACGCTGAGCTCTGATTATGGGCACCAAGCTGCCTTGAAAACCTGACCACTAGAGCTGGACCATGTAGGAGATCCCTCAATGCTGGAGACAGTGGCCCAGATCCTCACAGGTATTTAGGCACTTAACTCCTATTGAAATGAATGGGAATTAGGCACCTAACTATAACAGGGCTAGTTCTGCTAAGGCCTGGAGAAGCTTCCTCCTAATTGAGGGGGTGGCTGCTCTCACCGGGACGCTGCACAGCCTCTGAGCATCTTCTGTGCTTTTGCAACATCACCTGAGGCCCAGAGAGGCAAAATGACACTCCCAGGGTCACCCAGTGAGTCAGCTGCAGAGCTGGGAGCAGACCCCAGGAATCCTGGCTCCCACTCGCATACTCAAGCCACTAGACCTGTCTCCCTCCAAGGGCTGGGAACAGGGTGCAGGCTATTCAGACGCCCGGTCCCCTGCTCTCAGCACTGAGGGCCGGCTTTTCTAAACCACCCAGAACCCGACATGCTGAGTAGTTTATACATCTGGCTGCTTGTTTTGGAGGCTAAATGACAGCTGAGTTTTCTTTGAAAATCTGGCCCTGTTTGCAGGCCCCAAGCACTTGAAAATCTGCCCCCTAACCCCACCTGCCCTTTCTGCAGGGTAAAGCCACAAAGGCTATCTCGAGCCGGAACACGCTGCCTGCTGCATGCGCTCCTCCGCCATAGCTTGGCCCCAGGATGTTGAATGTTCTAAATTTTTAAACCATATTTTACGCTTACAAATTCCACAGAGTGGCCTTGAAGCCTCTCATCTGCAGAGAGCTCCTCGGAGGTGCATTGCCGTCACTTGCACGTTGCACGCAGCGGCATGCGCTGGATTCAGTTTTATTAGAGCAAACCTTTCCAAGGTCCCCTTTTCAAACGCTGGCCCCGTTTCTCTCCTAAAGCTCCGTCAGAGACTCCTGTCGGCAGGGGCGGGGATGAAGTTATTTATAACATGGAATCGACTGTGTGACTCTCGTCTCTGCGAGTGTGTGTGTGTGTCGGGGAGAGTGTTAAGAGTGCCAGGGTAGCTAAAAAATGACTGTTTAGTCAAAGAAATTAAACCTCATAGGGCCCATTCCTGCAACCCTTCACTCATGCAGATGGTCCTTCCCCACACCAATTGGATAGGCTTATTCCCAAGAGTGAGGACGCCTCCACTGAATAATCCACTGAAAACCAGGCCATAACAAAGGAGAAATCACTTCAAGCTCATACGTGCTCATTCCTGGACAAACAGGTAGTGGCTCAAACTCTGATCTCAGTTATGTGGTGTAAATGTGGAGTAACTTAAAGTCATTTTGGCCTAGAATAAGCCTATGCTTATCCACCCCTGTGGAAAAGAACATCTGTATCTTCCTCATTTATGTTGCTGAAAATCTATTGCCGGCATTATACAAAGACACATTTCTCTCTGTATTATAGGGAGGAAGGACTGACTTAAGGGGGTGGGAATGAGGCAAAAAGTTTGGGGTGGGGACCCCTGGCTTTCAGCACCCCTACTGTCAAAAATGTTCCAGCGCCACTGGACTTATCCACAGAATATGAATGGCACCCAAAAGCAGAGGTGCTGGAACTAGGGGTGCTTGGGGTGCAACAGCACCCTCCCTTGAAGTGGTTTCCATCATATACAGGGCTCTCACCACCCCCCACTATACAAACTGTTCCAGCACCATTGCCCAAAAGTGTTGATTCTCTTTCTGCTGCTCTAACCACGAGACAGAATTCCCCTTGTTAAGGAAGTCAGTATAATCACTTATAAATACCTTAGATAAATAGACATGTCCCTCCAGGTAGCATGGGAGCAGGGGTGATCTTATGGCTAAGGGACAGGATGGGAGTCAGGAGCCCCCCATTCCAATTGTCTATCACTGCCACATGCTTCCGATGTGAGCTTGGCACTACCAGTAACCCCAAGCATTCAAAAACCATGAGACAGGCCCCCCAAATCATGAGACTGGGATTAAATATAGTAAAAATCAGGTTCTTTTATTTGGTGTGTGTGTGTGTGTCTCTCTCTTCTCCAAAGCCATGGGAGCTAGAAACTTACTTTTTTCTACCACAGCGGGGTCCTCATCAGTGACTTGGGCTCCTAGGTGCTACGGTCAGACAGCTAATTATAATCAAGCTGTGATTGATGCCAACACTGCCTTGGACAAGTCACTGAACAAGTCACTGAGTCTCTGCCTCAGTTTTCTCATCTATAAAAGAGGGTGACACTTCCCCCATTGATAGTGGTGTTAGAGAAGGCTAAATTAACAGATGGTTGTAGAGCATTTTGTAATCATAGGAGCAGACATGGGGGTCCACCTATTCCAGCATCCTGTCTCCAACAATGGTCAGCACCAGCTATTCATTTCTCTGTAAGTTCTTATACTGCGCTCATCACCAGGCTGGCTGAGTGCCTTCTGGTAGCACATTAAGCAGCATGACCACATGTTTGCCACATGTCAACTGCTTCACAGGGTTAGACACTGAGGCCTGGTCAACACCTAAAACTTAGGTCAACTTAGATATGTCACTCAGGGCTGGAAAAAAATGTCACATCCCGAGCACCGTAATTAGGTCGACCTCACCTCCACTGTAGACTTGGTGAGATCAACAGAAGGATTCTTCCATTGACCTAGCTAACAGCTCTAAGAGGTGGATTAACTGCATCACCAGAAAACCCCTTGTGTTGATGTAGGCAGCATCTACACTATGGCGCTACAGTGGCACAGTTGCAGCATCATAGCTGTGCCACTGTAGCGCCATAGTGTAGATATACAGTAATTGTTCCTGGAAGCAGCAGGCTTTTCGAAATTAACCATGTCATGGAAATCACAACACAACACATTTTCCAAACAAAAGGAAATAAGATTAGGATTGGAAGATTCCTCAGGAGGTCATCTAGTCCAACCCCCTGCTCAAAGCAGGACCAACCCCAATCAGCCCTGGCTGGGATTTCTCAAACCAGGCCTTAAAAACCGCTAAAGATGCAGATTCCACCACCTCCCTAGGTAACCTATTCCAGGGCTTCACCACCCTCCTAGTGAAATAGTGTTTCCTAATATCCAACCTAGACCTCCCCCATTGCAATTTGAGACCATTGCTCCTTGTTCTGTCATCTGATACCACTGAGAACAGCCGAGCTCCATCCTTTTTGGAACCCCCCTTCAGGTAGTTGAAGGCTGCTATCAAATCCCCCCTCACTCTTCTTTTCTGCAGACTAAAATAAGACCAGTTCCCTCAGCCTCGCCTGGTAAATCACGTGCCCCACCCCAGACCCCTAATAATTTTCGTTGCCCTCTGCTGGACTCTCTCCAATTTGTCCACATCCTTTCTGTAGCGGGGGGCCCAAAACTGGAAGCAATACTCCAGATGTAGTCTCACCAGTATCGAATAGAGGGGAATAATCAGTTCCCTTGATCTGCTGGCAATGCTCCTGCTAATGCAGCCCAATATGCCATTAGCCTTCTTGGCAACAAGGGCACACTGCTGACTCATATCCAGCTTCTCGTCCACTCTAACCCCTAGGTCCTTTTCTGCAGAACTGCCACTTAGCCTGTCGGTCCCCAGCCTGTAGCAGTGAATGGGATTCTTCCTTCCTAAGTGCAGAACTCTGCACTTGTCCTTGTTGAACCTCATCAGATTTATTTTGGCCCAATCCTCCAATTTGTTTAGGTAATTCTGGACCCTATCCCTACCCTCCAGCGTATCTACCTCTCCCCGCAGCTTAGTGTCATCCGCGAACTGTGCAATCCATCCCATCATTCAGATCATTAATGAAGATGTTGAACAAAACTGGCCCCAGGACCGACCCCTGGGGCACTCCGCTTGATACCGGCTGCCAACTAGACATCAAGCCGTTGATCACTACCCGTTGAGCCCGATGATCTAGCCAGCTTTCTATCCACCTTATAGTCCATTCATCCAATCCATACTTTTTAACTTGCTGGCAAGAATACTGTGTGAGACCATATCAAAAGCTTTACTAAAGTCAAGATATATCACGTCCACCACTTTCCCCATATCCACAGAGCCAGTTATCTCATCCTAGAAGGCAATCAGGTTGGTCAGGCATGACTTGCCCTTGGTGAATCCATGTTGACTGTTCCTGATCACTTTCCTCTCCTCCAAGTGCTTCAAAATGGATTCCTTGAGGACATGCTCCATGATTTTTCCAGGGACTGAGGCGAAGCTCCCAGATTCTCCTTCTCCTTTTTCAAAGATGGGCACTATATTTGCCTTTTTCCAATCGTCTGGGACCTCCCGCGATTGCCGCGAGTTTTCAAAGATAATGGCCAATGGCTCTGCAATCACATCAGCCAACTCCCTCAGCACCCTCGGATGCATTAGATCTGTCCCCATGGACTTGTGCATGTCCAGATTTTCTAAATAGTCCTTAACCTGTTCTTTCACCACTGAGGGCTGCTCACCTCCTCCCCATACTGGGCTGCCCAGTGCAGCACTTTGGGAGCTGACCTTGTCTGTGAAGACCAAGGCAAAAAAAGCATTAACTACTTCAGCTTTTTCCACATCATCTGTCACTAGGTTGCCTCCCCCATTCTGTAAGGGTCCCACACTTTCCCTGGCCTTCTTCTTGTTGCTAACATACCTGTAGATACCCTTCTTGTTACCCTTCACATCCCTTGCTAGCTGCAACTACAATTGTGCTTTGGCCTTCCTGATTACACCCTTGCATGCTCAAGCAATATTTTTATACTCTTCCCTAGTCATCTGTCCAAGTTTCCACTTCTTGTAAGCTTCCTTTTTGTGTTTAAGCTCACCGCAGATTTCTCTGTTAAGCCAAGCTGGTTGCCTGCCATATTTGCTATTCTTTCTGCACATCGGGATGGTTTGTTCCTGCGCCCTCAATAAGGCTTCTTTAAAATACAGCCAGCTCTCCTGGACTCCTTTCCCCCTCATATTAGCCTCCCAGGGGGTCCTGCCCATCAGTTCCCTGAGGGAGTCGAAGTCTGCTTTTCTGAAGTCCAGGGTCCGTATTCTGTTGCTCTCCTTTCTTCCTTTTGTCAGGATCATGAACTTGACCATCTCATGGTCACCGCTGCCCAGGCTGTCACCCACTTCTACTTCCCCCTACCAATTCTTCCCTGTTTGTGAGCAGCAGGTCAAGAGGAGCACAGCCCCTAGTTGGTTCCTCCAGCACTTGTACCAGGAAGTTGTCCAGAAACTTCCTCGATTGTCTGTGCACTGATGTATTGCTCTCCCAGTAGATGTCAGGGTGATTGAAGTCCCCCATGAGAACCAGGGCCTGTGATCTGGAAACTTCTGTTAGTTGTCCGAAGAAAGCCTCGTCTACCTCATCCTCCTGGTCTGGTGGTTTATAGCAAACAGACACCACGACATCACCCTTGTTGCTCTGGCCTCTAAACTTTATCCAGAGACTCTCAACAGGCTTTTCTCCAGTTTCATACTGGAGCTCTGAGCAATAGCGCTCCTTTAACATTTCTTCTCAGGGGGATCAGTTTACACAGGGATATCGATTAGCATAACTGATGACAAGGACAAAGCCAGATAGTCTGTTTGAAGCTAGATGGGATAAAGGACTGGATAGTAGAAGATTGGGAGCAATCCTGAACTGGCTGGAGAGATGGATTAGATGGGACCAGAGCTGATAAAAAAAAAATGGGCGGGAGGGCTGCAAGGGGAAAAAAACACCCACCAAAAATTGTCTATTTTTTTTCCACATTTTAAATCTTTTTTAAAATATTAAACTACCTCTAGTAGGGGGCTTATAGAAACCTTTCCTCTAACTTCTATGGGCCTGCAGTTAAATCAGTCATATAAACCCTTGTTCTTTCAAACCATGTAGCATAAAAAAACATGTCTTCATTATTCCCTCCTCCCCACCCCACTTCCCCCCTGGATGGTCTTTAATTTTAATCACAGCTATGATCCAATCTGGCCTTAAGGTTGGAATTTTGATACTTCAACAGGACACAAAAGATGGTCTGGAGCCAAAACCTGGGGTCCAGACATTCTTTGGGGAAAAATATGGATCGGGATTTGAATTGAACCACTCAGGCCTGTCTCCGTCAGAAACTAAAACTAGGAGCCCTAATCAAGGACCAGCCCCCCCCTGGTGCTAGGCACTGCACAAACACAACAAAAAGACAGTCCCTGCTCCAGCGATCTTACAATCTAATACAAAAGACAACAGAGGGATAGACAGATAGATGGGGGAGTATAAAGAAACAATGGTTGATCATGCCACCCTTTTGGTTTTTACCCTAAGAGGAGACAGGCTGTTAGCAGTAATTCTCCCTCATAAAAGGATATTAGGATGCATTAGCTGTTTGCTAATTTGTTTACACTGGGTTATAACTGCAGTGCCTTCCTGGGGATCTTGTATTGCTCATGCTCCGCCCATAACTGAAATGTGAACAGACTGGGGTGAGGTGGGTGGAGATATTGGCACAAATGGTAACATTTGTCTCCAGAGGATGCCTGCTAGAAATGTACATCAGCAAAAGCAGAAGGTGACATTATTTATAACATAAAATTAGGGCTGCTAGTGTCACATAGGAACAGAAGCCTAGAGCTAAGGGAAGGCCCTTGTACAATGAGTGAGACCAGGGTCTTAATTAGGGATGATCCCAAGCAGATTTCAAACCAGCCGAAGTTTGGGAGTGGTGTGGCATCCAAGATATTGGTTCTGTCCCAGTTGTTTAGAAATCTTTATAATGAGCTGAACCAAATAGGAAAGTCTGTGGCCCATCTCCATCAGGAACCAAAGCTGCCGGGTCCTCAAAATGTAGAGTGTTTTAAAACCAGATCAAGTACTGGATCCAAGTTTTGTAATCTGAGCCAACCCGTGTTTATGGGAATTTGGCCACAACTGGGGCTGGTAGCTGTTCTCTCCTCTGTAAGCCTGTTAAGGTTGTTGACCTATGTCTCTGTATCAGTGTATATTTTGATCAAACCTTCAGCTTGAAAAGGGAGGAGAGTTTTATAACCTATAGAGCAGGGATTGGCAACCTTTGGCATGCGGCTCGCCAGGGTAAGCACTGTGGCGGGCCGGGCCGGTTTGTTTACCTACCGCGTCCGCAGGTTCGGCCGATCGTGGCTTCCACTGGCCGCGGTTCGCCATCCCAGGCCAATGGGGCTGCGGGAAGCGGCATGGGCCAAGGAATGTGCTGGCTGACGCTTCCCGCTGCTACCATTGGCATGGAGCGACGAACCGCGGCCAGTGGGAGCCGCAATCAGCCGAACCTGTGGAGGCGGCAGGTAAACAAACCAGCCCGGCCCGCCAGGGTGCTTACCCCGGCGAGCCGCGTGCCAAAGGCCGCCGATCCCTGCTATAGAGGAAAAGAAAAATTGGGATTTTGTCCTTATTTGCTTCTTTGTGATGTTTAAATTCTTTTAAAATCCAAAATAGTTCCTCCCCATCTTTTTTTATATTAGAAATATCAGGAAAGTGAATTCTGATTTTTCCAGAAGCCTCACTGTAGATCTCAGATGGGGATTGAGGGTTTTCATAGTCAGTCCTTAAAGATTTGATCCTGCCCCTCTGCCAATCAATGTGAGTTTTTTCATTTATTTGAATGGGGGCAGGAGCATGCCTCAACTGAATGAACAGGGGATGGTAACTTTATAAGTTATCTGAATAAAACAAAACAAGTAAACAGACAGACAACCGGCATCATTTCCTCTCTCAGTTAAGCCAGTTTCACTTACGGTTCCTCTGATGTCACAATCTTGTTAGTGCTCCAGCTATACATAGATTCCTTCAGGCAAAAACAGGCAAATAAGACCTGAACCTTGTCAAAACCATGTAGAAACAAAAAGCAAAAGGTAAAAAAATTGTTCATCCCTTCTTTATCCATAAAAAAGAAGCCAAGGAGGACACGGACATTTTTACCTGTGCAAGGTCATCTTTAAATTCCTGTCCTTTTTAATATTTGGAAGAAAAGGACTGGATGGAAGAATGGGCCCCAAACATGTATTTCTTACCTCCACATTTCCCTTTACTCTGTCACTCCTTATCCAGAGCATCACCTGCCTTTCATAAGAGACATCACCTACTATGGAGAGCTCGGCAGCTTTTGTCCTGTGCATGCACAGTGAGTGATGTTCCATGTTATTTTCTGCTTTGGAGAATTGCTAGCAGTAACTCTGATCAATAAGCTTAACATACAATGCCATTCAATGGGAGAAGCAGCATTACAGCCGCACTGCAAACATCTTCCCTCATGGTGCTCTGCACGGTCAAGATTTTCAAAAGCAGCTAGTGATGGTGGGTGCCTCAGAGTTTAAGTGCTGTCATAGACTCATCATTTTGGAGTGCTCCCTCTTAGTGTGACCTGCCTGGCATTTTAGCAACGCCGCTCTGCACCTCAGGACATCAGTGTAGGGTCACCAGGTGTCCGGTTTTCGACTGGAATATCCGGTCAAAAAGGGATCCTGGCGGCTCCGGTCAGCATCACTGACCTGGCCATTGACTGTCCAATTGGCGACACAGCGCAGCAGGGCTGGCAGGCTCCCTGCTAGCCTCTGCGCCGCATGGCTCCTGGGAAGCAGTGGCATGTCCCCCCTCCGGCTCCTATGCGTAGGGGTAGCCAGGGGGCTCCACACCCTGCCCCCACCCCAAGAGCCACCCCCACAGCTCCCATTGGCTGTGGGCCAATGGGAGCTGCAGGGGCGGCGCCTGCGGACGGAGCAGCACACAGAGTCACCTGGCTGCACCGCCGCATAGGAACCGGAGGGGGGACATGCTGCTGCTTCTGGGAGCTGTTTCAGGTAAGTGCCGCCTGGAGCCTGCACCCCTGAGCACCCCCATGCCCCAACCCCCTGCCGCAGCCCTAATCCCCCTCCAGTCCTCTGAACCCCTCAATCCCAGCCTGGAGCACCCTCCTGGACCCCCAACCCCTCATCCCCAGCCCCACCCCAAAGCCCACACCCCCAGCCAGAGCCCTCACCCCCTCTCGCATCCTAACCCATTGCCTCAGCCTGGAGCCCCCTCCTGCACTCTGAACTCCTTATTTCTGGCCCCTCCCCAGAGCCCGCATCGCCAGCCAGAGTCCTCACCCCAGCCCAGTGAAAATGAGCGAGTGAGTGAGGGTGGGGAGAGTGAGCGACAGAGGGAGGGGGGATGGAGTGAACAAGGACTGGGCCTCTGAGAAGGGGCAGGGCCTCAGAGGGGACAGGGCAGGGCAGGAGGCAGGGCAAGGGTGTTCGGTTTTGTGCCAGTAGAGAGTTGGCAACCCTACATCAATAGTCTAGTATAGTCATGGCTTGGCCCTCCAGCCAAGTCAGATTTCCCTCCTTCTGGGGAATCAATGTCCCTTCCACCCGACCTGGCTGCCTCTTCAGTCTCTCTTCTTCTGGAGTAGCAGCTCCCAGAGCTTCTCTCTTAAGTCCCTCAACAAAACCCCCAGTCAGACAAAATACAAACTAAGCAACTTTTACCCATCTCAGGCTTGAGCCTTTAATCCCTTTTACCTACTCCCATTTCTCTGCTCTTCTACAGCACACCAAAGCACAGGGATGCCTCCCTGGAGTCCTGCCCCTTTTTCAAGGGCCTCCACAGGAGTTCACTCCACTGCTGTAGCTTTCCCACAGTTCTGCATCTGCCGGGTTCTTGTCAGGCGCTTCCCACAGTGCAGGAACTCCCAACTCTCCTGGATCTCCCTCCTCCAAGGACTCTAAACTCCTTCCTTTTAACTCCTCCCTGAGCCTGACACGCCCTCTCAGGCTCCAGGTGACCCCTTCTCAGCCAGTGAGGGGTTCATATACCCCATCACAGGTGCCCAATGGAGACATCTTAAAGAGGTCTGATTTTCAGAAGGTGAAGGCTCAGCATTTTCTGAAAACCATTCTCCATGAAAGTGGCCCAATTTAGGCACCCAAACATTGCGCTGCCCAAAGCCACTAGTCACTTTGGAAAATCTAAGTGGTTCCAGGGGCCACTTTATGTGTACATTTTTGGTGGGGTTTAACTATGAAGTGCCATTTATGACTTAGTGTTGTGTGTTTGTGTAACCCACACACCTCCTGGGTGTGGTGTTCTGGCCCATCTAGTGGCACTGAGACCCCGTAGAGAGCGATTAATAGGTCTGGTCTACAGCCTTAGCTAACAGCCAGTTGGGTTTTAGCTCATGCACTAAGCTCCAGAGGTCCCAGGTTTGATCTCACCTGTCGATGACTAGCATCTGTTGGCGTTACATTTGCACAGTGTGTAGCACAATGGTGTGCTGATCCCTAGCTGGATAATAACAAAATAATAATAAAATAAGAGCACCACAACAATGCTGTACTGTGGCTTTGAAGCTGCTGCTGCTGCTTTCATATCCGCTAGTGGCATGTACATTTGTGCCTTTTACACTCTCGGAGACTAGCATTTTGGCCCCACCTGGATTCTTCAACTGCAGGAGTGGATTTGGATTATATTTATTATGTTGTCAATGTTGTCATGAATATTTCTCTTTTGTCACATCATTTGTATTTATTATCACAGAAGATAACAGATTACAATATCATTTGTTAGCATGCTGCTGTTATTATTATGAATGATACACTCACACAATAGTATTCGTTATTCATACAGCCCTTACAATGTACCAGGCACTTTACAGTACAACCAAAAGGCATGGCCCTCTTGCCACATGCACCGTGGTCCCGCCATAACGCTGGGAACTGGGCGTAGGTCACAGCACCAGGAGTAAATGGGCTCAGCTCTCTTTGCAGCAGGATGGTGGGGCTGTGGGGAAAGGGGAGCACCCCTGCATCATTGTGCATTAAAGGTCCCGATTCAGCAAAGCACCTAAGCCCGTGCTTAAGGGCACCCCTATTCAGCAAGTGCCTAAAGTGAAGCAGGTGCTTAGGTCGGAGCAGGTGAGCTTTTGGGCGGTGGGGTCACCTGGCTGATCCCTCTCCACGCCCCAGGAGTGCAGGGGCCTGCTGGGGGGCATGGGGCGGGGGTGGTGGGAAGGGGGAGCTGTTCCCCATCCCCTCCCCAAAGGCTGCTGGCAGCTTCGGCCGGAGGCAGCAGCGGGGAATCACCGCTGGGGGGCGGGGTCAGGGTCAGAGGGCGGGGCTAGCGCCCACAGGGGCCGGGGAGGAGAAATGGGCGCGGCTCTGGCACACAGGGGCGGAGCCAGAGGGAGCAGTGACGCGGCCTTCGCGGGAGTGGGCGGGACCAGAAGTGGTGTGGGCGGGGATATGGGTGAGGGGGCGGGGTGTAGGCCGGGCTAGGGGCGGGGCGGAGGGGGACATGGGTGGGGCTAGCGGCTGCGAAGGCGGCGCGTGGCGTGTGGCGGCCCGGAGGGGGAGGGGCCGAGCCCTCAGCTGACCGGCCGCCATTTTGTCAAGCGCTCGGCTGAGCAGAGCCCGGAGCTAAGAGATTCCAGCCGCCGGGGCCGCCGCTGCCTCCTGCGTCCCCGGGGCGCGCGCGCCGCCCGGCCCCGAGCGGGATGTGAGCGGCCCGGCCCGCCTCGCCCGGACACACACGGCAGCAGCGCCCCGGCCCCTCAGCTCGAGCGCAGGCCCCGCCGGCCCGGCCCCGCCGCCGCGATGGCGCTGAAGATGGTGAAGGGCAGCATCGACCGCATGTTCGACAAGAACCTGCAGGACCTGGTGCGGGGCATCCGCAACCACAAGGAGGACGAGGTGGGCCGGGGCTCGGCGGGGAGGAGAAGGGCGGGCTGGGGCCGGGGAGGGGAGCAGGGCGCGGGGCCTGGCCTGGGTGGGGGGTCCTGGGGCGGCTGAGGAGGGCAGCGTAGGACCTGGTGAGTCATGAGGAGGGGAGTGGGCCGGGGGCTAAATTCCCGCTGCGGGATCGGGGGTGTGTGTGTGGGGGGGGGAGTAGGGGGGGAGTCTGAACTACAGCCCCCCACAGCGAGCCGAGGAGGGCTTGAGGTTGTTTCCTCAGAAGAGCTAACCGCGGGCCTTTCCCATCTAGGCTCCTGGGTGGAGGGGTGGCAGCCCCTCTTCCTTCACTCTGGGACTCCCCCCTGTAGGGTTTTGGGGGCGGGTGGCAGCTGCCTTCCTCCTCCTATCTCTTCACCTGGGGCTGCCCCACCCCCAGTAGGGTTGGGGGGGGGGGGGGGTGATGACTCTCTCCCATTCAAACCAGGGCTGCCCACAAGAGATTAAAAATCTAGTGGGAAACGCTGGACTTGTCTCCTGTGCGTGGTTCTGGAGGGGGTGATTCACATCTGCTGCCCCTCTCTGGGCTGTGTGAGTCTGAGTCTCTCACACACCATCAAAATAAAAGGTGTTTTCTGCTGAAAAGGGGATGTTGTCAAGGGGGAAAGGGCAAGTAGAAATGAAAATGAGGAAGAAGAGTCTTGTGGGGGTCGCCCAAAAGGGGGAGCCAATTCAGGGAAGCTGCCAGAAGCAGTGGGGAAAGAGAATTAAAAGGGAGGAGAAGGATTTGGCAGGTGGGAAATCTTTGTAATGTAAAGAAATTCCTGTCTGCTGCCTTCAAGAGATAAGTGACAATTTTCTAGGGTGCGATTGGAGTATAAGAAAATTGAGTTCAAGTGTAATTAAGCTTTTTAGTTAAAATAATTTAATTTAGCTTCTGCCTAAAACATTTCCATAGATGCCCTAATTCATAGGCTTATTTAAGGTAGAAAGCACTTGGATGTCACCACCTGATATATTCTTCTATATTATTTATGAGTTAGATCAGGAAACTGATGGAAAGTAAATAATTACTCATCAAGAACTGGTTTATCTGAGAAATGAGAATTCTTTTATCAATTATCATGTGGTATACGTTAATCAGGAAGTCCTTGGAGGCTTGGCACAAGCAAACTCGGTGTTGGAAACTTTTATGTGTACAACTTCCATAATTATCTTTTTGGCAGAAAATTAGTAACTTGGTGGGGAGTTTAGTATGATAGTGCTGGGACAAGCTACAACTTCAAAATACAGTAAAGAGCAAAATAGTATTGACTGTGGAAGGGATTAAGAAACAAATGTAGATTTTGTTGCTAGAACAAATAGGTTGTAAAACTCATTTGTGTTGTATGTTCTTTATCACTGCTGATCTCAGGATGAAATGCAATATTGTTTCCAATAGACATTAACTTTCAGATAGCTTTAGATTTGGATATTTCACACTGATGCTCTACAGTACAAGGCAGTATTTACTAGAGTCACATACCATGAAAAACTACTGAATCTTTCAATTTCATAATGCAGTGTAAATACTGTTTGGTATTGCTTTGGTGGCATAGGAAGATGTAGTTGCTATCAAGGACTCAGTGCTCTGCACACAAAAAATAGCACTCAGCAGCTTCTAGTATTTAATGAAAGAGCTAGCTTTTGTTAGATCATATAATAAATTATTTACAAGTGTTCATGTGAAGGTTTATTGTGGAGATAGTGATATGTATATTAACCTTTTATCCATGCTTGTGTAGTTCATGCTTTGAGCTATTATTATTCCACTCAAAACTGGGTTCAATAAACACTTGATGAATAATTCTGTGGAAATTTCAATTAGAAATTTCCTAGAGGATAGCGAGGCCTACTAAGATACTGAGCACCGTATTATATGGCAGTAGATCTCTGCAAATATCAATGCCTTTATGATCTTCATGCAGGCTCTAGGCCTTACTTTGTGACTTCCATCATCTTTGTCAAGGAGAACTGAATATATTATTTCCAGTTCTAGAATAAGTACTCGACAAGTAAGTCCTTTTGTAGGGATCTAGAGAGTCAATGAATAGTGTAACTCTTCACCATTTAAAACTAGATAAAATAACTTCCTTTCTAGATCTTCACACATTCAGTAGGATAAGAACTGATCAAGTTTCAGCAACCATATGTACAGATCATTGATCAATTTAAATGCATATTTCCTACTGGTACTGTTATTTCTCTAAAGATTCTCCACAATATACAGTCCCTCTGGAGGGAGACCATCAAAGATGCTACTTACTCATTGAAAGAAGTTGTTAAACAATGTAAAATACAATGTATTTTTTCTTTCTTCCTTCCCCTGCCTCATTTCATTGCAGAGCAGTTTAAACACGTGTTATTTTTGAGTGAGGTACTGGGAACTGAACCAGAGCTTCCCAAATAGTGATGGTAAGCACTGTATTTTTCCAGTGTTCAAGTACCAATCCGTAATAATCAAAATAGTACTTTAGGAATAGCAATAAAAACTCTTCTGTTCTTCTCCATTGTTCATAGTATTTAGGAAGTGTCATTGAGACACCGACAAGTCTGGATGTACATCTTCAGATTGCCTTGAGACAAGACTATCTAAAAGTCAACTAAAGAGTTTGGCCTGTCCAAAAGAGCAGATATTTACTAACACAGGCTTGTCAACAAATATTGACACACATTTTATGCTGGTGTCTATTATTGTGTTTGCTGTTGGATAGCAATTAGCATTATAAATCATGGATGCCTGGCAGTGACTCTTAGGCCTTGTCTACACTAGGATTTCCCTCCCTAGAACTTCCCACCATTAATACCTGCAATTTGTCTCCACCATGGGTAGCAGTGGTGGAAGCATTACTATATACAAAGTTTGCTGGTCACTGCCAGCATCTTTAGCATTGCATTGGCTAGACCTGCTTAGAGCCTCTTCTATGCTAGAGCTCTTACTGTTGCTGCTTCTGCTGGAGCTGAACTAGTGGGATATATCAGGAAAAAAACTAGTGTAGACACACAGTGAAAACAAATATTAAAATGGAAAAACAGATGTTTCTTGCCTTTTGTCTTCACGCAGGGTTTTGTAATGTAATAATGGTTTTACTAATCAAAATGAATGGACCAGTTAAACTTTCCTTACTGGGTTGCTGGCAGACATAAGCATCTGTTGGACAAAGCATCCTGGAAGTGGTGATCCCATAGCCCTTGCTTTGTGTGCATGAAGAGGTTTCTTTCTCTGTGTGAGGAAGTGGGACTGTTCTTGATGTGTTCTTTGAATACTGAGCGGGGAGTATTGACTGGGGAAGGTTGCAGGGGAGTTTGACTGGGACTGCCTGCATTGGGGGAGGAAGGATACCTGAGCACGTAACATGAGAACCCAGGAGGGGGGTTGGAGGCCAGGTAACACCTCTGACCCGGAATCTGGACAAAGGACAGAGAGGCTGGGGGAGGAGCCGAGGGGAAGGGCAGAACGGAGATGCCTGGAGGGAGTTTGAGTGTAATATCAGCCCATTACCGGCCAGCTGCTGCCTAATCCTTGAATCATTTTTTTAATTTTAAATATATAAAAACTTTTACTTTACCTTACATTTGTAGTGGAACATCCTGGGTCTGGTACACTTTGGCCTGTTTCCATGATTCCATCTGTGGGAAGAAGGTATAATGGAGGTTAAATAAAAATGTCTGAGATTGAATGAAAAACGTTGTCCTGGCTTTTATCTGTGTGTTCAGTTACACTTTATGAAGCATGTTTCTTTCTTGGCTAACTTTCATTTTGTTTTGATACTTGTCTTCCGGGGAACAGTGGATTACATTTAAAATCAGCATGCAGCAATTCCACCAAGCAACACTTTTCTCTTCAAGATTGTGCAATGTTTTCTGGTTGAAATAAACCTTATAAGCTTCCATCTTTCCAGCTCTTAAATATGACAGCTCCCCACTCCTCTGCAGGAGCTGACATTTGCCATCGTAAGTGCAATTTAATTAAACCAGTAGCTCAGTTCCATTAGTAAACACCGTAAGAATGGCCATACTGGGTCAGACCAATAATGCCAATGCCAGGTGGTTCAGAGGGAATGAACAGAACAGGTAATCATCAAAGGACACCATCCCAGCCCATCCTGGCTAATAGCCATTGTTGGACCTATCCTCCATGAATTTATCTAGTTCTTTTTTGAACACTGTTATAGTTTTGGCCTTCATAACAGCCTCTGGCAAGGAGTTCCACAAGTTGACTGTGCGTTGTGTGAAGAAATACTTCCTTTTGTTTGTTTTAAACCTGCCGCCTATTAATTTCATTTGGTGACCCCTAGTCCTTGTGTTATGAGAAGGAGTAAATAATGTGGCTCACGAACCACGGTTGGCCACCCCTCACATATCATCTTTACTTTTGAGGAATGCATGCAGTGGCATGTGAATCTCTGCAGCATTTCCCTGTACCTGGATAAAATTTTAGGGAAAAGCACGCATACAAGCAGGAAAGACAAATAACAATCTGTCTCATTCTGCCATGCCATTCTTTTTCTGTCTTGTTTGTGATTCACCAGGGAAACGCATCCTACTGGCAGTGAGAGCAGTGGGCAGACGTAAAACTTAATTTTATCCTTTGTGTTAGGTGAATTTATATCATATGGAATAAGTTATCACAATAGGTGTCCATTTCTGGAGGACTTGCAGCACAGCTGACTAAAGGAAGAAGTGGGTTGCTGTGTCTGGCAAAACTTTTCAAGGAATCTGTGCACCATATGATGTGAAAGTGTATTGGATGTTTGCTCTGGGCCTTCCTAGCTGGGACTGATGTGGTTAAAGGTACATGGTCCCATACCTGAAATCTGCTTGCAGGAGGATTTGGGCACTGAAATTGTTTAGCTCTTGCATATCACTTTGCATCTTCAGTGTGTTATAAATATTGTCATCCCCATGAGAGAGCAGTATTACCGTATTGTCCCGAGTATAGGCCGCACTTTTTTCCCCTAATTTAAATCTTTAAATTAGGGGTGCGGCCTATAATCGGGATCCCCAGCTGCGGCGGGGAGCCCAGAGCCCTTTAAATCCCAGCCGCGGCGGGGAATCAGAGGGCTCTGGGCTGCCCGCCGCGGCGGGGAGCCCAGAGCCCTTTAAATCCCAGCCGCGGCCGGGAATCAGAGGGCTCTGGGCTGCCCCCAGCTGCGGGGAGCCCAGAGCCCTTTAAATCCCAGCCGCGGCGGGGAATCAGAGGGCTCTGGGCTGCCCGCCGCGGCGGGGAGCCCAGAGCCCTTTAAATCCCAGCCGCGGCGGGGAATCAGAGGGCTCTGGGCTGCCCGCCGCGGCGGGGAGCCCAGAGCCCTTTAAATCCCAGCCGCGGCCGGGAATCAAAAGGCTCTGGGCTGCCCAACCTGAAACAATTATACGGTATATTGGAATTTTTTAAAAATAGCACCAAACTTTAAGGGTGCGGCTTATAATCAGGAGCGGCCTATACTCGGAACAATACGGTATCTGGTACTGTGATAGATACTGTGATGAGGAGTGCCATTATAAAAACCTGGTTAGGTGAAGCAACTGGGGCAAAATGGTAAAGAGACTTACTGAGGAGTTTTACACTCTGACCATGTGTCTTTGTCATTCAGGTACCTTAGGTTTATTGGAGTGGTCCCGTGTATTTATGGCAAAATCTGCACAAAAATGTCTGAAGGATTGTCATATAACTGATTGATAAAATTGCTCTTATGCTCTGCCTTTGATAGGACAGACTTCTTGAATGACAGGATTAGGGCTTCTTATTTTTTCAGTTGACAGCTTTAAGAAAAAAAGTTACACCTCTACCCTGATATAACGCTGTCCTCGGGAGCCAAAAAAATCTTACCGCGTTATAGGTGAAACCGCGTTATATTGAACTTGCTTTGATCTGCTGGAGTGCGCAGCTCTCCCCTCCCCCCGAGCACTGCTTTACCGCGTTACACCTGAATTTGTGTTATATTGGTTCGCGTTATATCGGGGTAGAGGTGTATATGGTAATAGGATCACTTTGGCCTTGGTTGCACTTTAGAGCTAGTCAGAAGCCATCTTTCATGTCCGAGCATGAATTTTCTTCAGTAGGCAAAACTGAGTTATGAATCCTTCACAGAATTTTTCTCTTAACATAAAAAGTATTGAAAAACACATCTTTCCATGCATAATGTAAAGTGATAAATCAACAATGAGTAATTTGAGGAGTTGTAGCTCCTGAAAGAGGCAGGGTACAAAGTTACAAAATCCTTTACATAACCATCTTAAGAGGAAGGGAGCAATCAGTTTCTGGGTGGAAAAACTTAAGACCTGAATTAGAATCAACCCAATGGTCTAATGGAAGTACTCCATACTGAATGGTGGGTTTAACTGCCAGAAAGAATTAGCTGGGTTGTGGTGACCCTGCTCCCCTTCTTGATGTGTATTTGGAGACAATGGATTTGCATTTCTCAAAAGCCAGCCTTCTTGCTGAATAAAGACCTGTATTGACTGGTTGCAAAGTTTAATACAATTGTCTTCAGCTGGAAAAATGCCAGTCTCAATAGGGAGTTCAGAGGCATCCTAAATGATAAGCTCTTTGGGATGGGGCTTGTCATTAACTGTGTTTGTGGATCTAGCACAATGGGGCCTTGGCTGCTTGGCCTCTGGGGACTACTGTATTATAAATATTACATAATAATGGACACAGGGTGCGGTATAAAATGAGGGAAACTGAGGAATGCTAGAAATCTGATTGGAAAAATATTACCAGTAGGAAATAAGCAGTTCATTTGACATGTCTGTACCATACTTAGGTTCACTGATACTTGATCAGTTCCTATGTGTTAAGATCTTTGAAGGAGATCATTATTCCATCTACTCTTGAATGGGCTGAGAATTGCTGCTATTGTTAATTTAAGTGTCTGAATCCCTGCAAAAGGCAAAGGAGCTACTAGTCAAGTACTTTAACCCAGAATTGGAAATGCTACACAAAAGAGGGTTTGATAAGGACCTGCCAGTCTGCAAGAATCCTGGTCTCCACCTTAGAAGGGACAAGTGGAGCCAGTGTCCCTACTTAGCTCTTCTGTGGCATTGGCAAAGGGGAGGGTTCTGGCAACAATAAGAAACAAGTCACTTTTTGTGTTTTATAATTATAAAGGGTAATGTAGAGTTTAACCTTCACTACGTTTCTGCTTTCATTTTATGTTGAACCTTTGTTTGTGTTGACTGAGGCACAGCTAGTACCCATAACTTGCTCTGGCCACACAATAATGATGGCTTTATTAGGGAGTAAGAAGCTTGAATCAGCCAGGCTAATGGATCATTTTTCAGCTTTCTCGCCTGTGTATTTAAAACAGCCTAGCAAAATCAATTTACTCATAGATTAAATAAAGGTGGTTCTTAGGCAAGCAGGTAAGGAGAGTTCTGCAAAACTTCTTGCCTAGTAGCTTATTTTAAGAAGTTTGGAGAGCACATAAGACAAATTTTGCAAGCTGAGGAGAAGAACTTCCAGAAACTTTCAACAAAAATAAGATGTCAACTATACCGTGAATACTTAGTTCAACGGCATTTCATTAATTCATGCTTTGTAACCTCCCCATTAAAAACTAACTTCTAGACTTGTGATTTATTAAGCACAGATCTGAAGGATGCTGGTGGGGCCAGTGTGGGTGATTACTGCATCCAGGGTGCCACGTTGCCTGGTGTACACCTCCATCACTTGAAATCCCAAAGCACATCTACTTATGTTGCTGCTCCTGCATTCTCAACCTTCCTGCTGGCATTGCTGAGAGAGACATTGCATCCATGGCTGCTCTTAAGGAGAATCTGCACATCCAAGTTTGGGAGTAGGGCGCCTTTAGAAAGGCTGTAGACTCAGTTTTGCTCTTCAGTGATGGCTCTTCAGAGAGCTGTTTTGTATTCCCCGTGGCTTGTTGATGCAGCCACAGGAGAGATTAAAGATGGTAGCTGTCTCTGCTCTGTGTTGAGAGAGGCTCTGTTGCTTCTGATCTTTCCTGGCCTGGCACTTGTCCACAATCCTCATTAAGGCTCCTCCTCTTCGCTGCAGATTAGAGAAGATCTTTCATGTACTTAGATTACTTTAGAGTAGTTAGTATAGAAATGTTCTTCAGCAGCATATTGCATTTCTGTGGCATAATGAGCAGCAGAGGAGGTATTAAACTATTTGCATGCATCAAAAAGACTGAATCATGGGACCAGTTATAAAGAAGCCTCTGTGTTCACTAACTTATTAAAAGCTGACAGTATCTATTTTGAAAGATGGCACTGAGGTATATTCTGAAGATAATAAAATAAATAAGTGGTACAATTAAGGAGATATTTGAACAAGGAAATTAACAGCACACTAGTGATAATTCATCCTAGTAGAAGCTGATAGTGGTATGTTCTTATGAGAAGACATGTTTAAAATGGCTGTGACATGTATAGCAATATCCTGCAATATCTTTGAGAGATCTTATTGAATTAAGTTTAAAATAGTTTGAGTCCTTTGTATTATAAATGCAAAGTTTAGGTAGTATTATGGGATTGTATATAACTTGTATATGGGGGAAACATGACCAATGTAAACTCTGGGAAGTGTTATGAGTTCCAAAGTACTATTTGAAACAATATGCCAGGCAAGAATGAACTTCTGGAGCAAACAGGTGGGTTTCCTAGGAAATCTGTAGGGTGAGGTGTATGCAAATATACCCCCTTCAGTTTTGCAAAGACTTAGTTTTTCAAAGTTTTGTCCTAAGGAGAGGACCTTTGTCTGCTCATCTTCTGTTACATGAAGACAAAATCAAAGGCACAAACTGTATAAAGTTCAAAGTGAACTATTCATGGGGTTCTTGTTCTGTGCTAACAGCTGTTATGAACTTGCAACCACAGGAAAAAACCCTTGGTGGGATTTGAAGGATTGATCACCTGTCAGAACCCTTGTTGGAATTGGGGGTGATCTCTGGTAAGCTTATTAGTATCCGTTTAGGTTCGTTTATTGTTTTTAATGTTTTCTTTGTAGTGCTTTCACCTTAAGAATAAATGTGCTTGCTTAGGTTGTGTGGTGTTTTTAAACTAGGGACAATTATGCTGATTATAGCCTCTGAGGAGAAAGCAAAACAGGCCTCCTTAGGCAGTCTGACTTGCTGGGGAACCCATGAACTGTGCAGCCAGGAAAAATCCTGGTCAAGAAGGAGAGAGACATGGGTCATCAGCCAAGATGGCTGGCAGCTGAGGAGCTGGGAGCCTAGAATCTTTGCCACTGGTGGACCATGAGCGGAAAATACAGGTACAGTTGCCCTGTACTGTGAAAATGGCTATGGCAATATTTTAGAATCACATTAAATATATCTGTGAAAAAGGCTTCAGGAAAATAATGTCTCGGTATCTCTAACCATTGGCCAAGATGTCAATTACAGAAATAGTTCATGGAACACAGTTTAGCGCTATTATTTTACCCTTTATCACGTTTCTTTGTTTCATTACACAGACAGCGGAAGCTAATTTGTTCAGACAAGTCTCTTTGCATTCAGTTTTAGATACTGTTGATCTAATAGTTAAACTTCACTTTTCCATCCTGTGTGGTTTGTATTTGATAAAATGTTAGTAGGTGTGGTAAGTGGGTGTTAATATAGCTGGATAAGAAAGCTCTTCCGTTTTTGTTTTTCACAATAAACATAAGCCTGAATGAATTGTATCACTGCCAGCTATAACAAGTGAGTGACTCGTCTTCACTGTATTAACGACTATAAGTATGGTTTGAGAGGGTGGACAATTATCTCATCTGCTGCTTGTTCTACAGACTTGAATTGTAGAACTCGGCAAAAAAGCATTTGTAGTGGACTAATAAAGAACAGCCACTTGACATGAGCCATTCTCCTTTTCATTATCCAGCTCAACGTTATCATTTAGAATATCTAGTGGCTTAGCATGTACTGTAGTACTACGTTTCAAATTGTATATATTTTTAATCTTTTGTCTGTTTGTTGTATATTTAGACAAAGTTAATAAGCACAACTGACTGACCCAGTTATATTTGTGACTTTCTTTCAGCTGAACTAATTTCAAGCAGTTGTGTGACTAGAACTATATATATTACTTTTTTGGAAGTGATCTTTTCTATGCCCCTAACAAAAGGTTTATTTGTATATGGCTAAGCATGCTTTCACCAAAGCCTGGAAGGTTCAAGGGAGTCAGAAAACTCTGATGTATGAAATGTTTTTTCTTAAAAATCCATCCACAAATTGTTGCTTATTTAGGAAATACTCAGTTTGATTTTCTGTTGGCCTCAAAGTTGAGTCTGGAGATGGAGAATAGGTGTTTAGTTAAAAAAAAAAAGAAAAGAAAAGGCTTTAACATTAAAAAAAAATTTTTTTCACCTCTGTAATATCAGGCATGTCAAGTCTTGTCATCCTTCTTTTGTAGAGGGCTCCTTGGTGGACCCAGAGAAGTGGTTTTCAGCTTTCCCAGGCCTTAATTGAAGCGACTGTAACTGAGGTCTTTTGTTACGCTTTTGAGTTAAATAAGGCATTTAGAGCTTTAAAGTCTGAGTGATTTTTTGATTCAATCAGGTTTCACTTGCTTGGTAACTATCATAGTCTATTAATTCCTCAGTCATCCATAGCCTTCCCAGAAAAACAAGATGGTGTGTGTGAAGCAAATGGTTACAACTCTTTTAGAAAGAAGCAAAGAAGGCAAAACTAACTTTTGCCTTTACATCTGTTGCCTGAACTGAAATGGGTTTTGTTCTTGATTTCATTGTTATTTTACCTACCAAAATGAGCAACCTGTTGCCAATGAGAAATTGGGATATTTGTGAGAGGTAGTTGCCAGTCTCACTTTCTTGAATTATTTTTCCTGAGCAGAATGAGTTTCCTATATTGTTCTTCTGTAGTCAGTGTGGACATTTCTGGTGTGCCAATTTTACTAGTTCTGCTTGGTGTCTTTATACAGTGTTTTTCTTTGCATTTTTTACTGTTAAGGGTTCATTTTGAGCAAATGTGCTTATTTGAGTAAACTGTACTTAATTTATAAACTTATTGCTTCTGCATGTGGACATCTTTGACTCTGTAAAATAAATACAGAATTAACAAATATATCTAAAAATACTCTGTTAAACCACTCATATTCTTCTGCAAAATATTCCAGAGATCAATTAAGCTTGATCAAACAGATGTCTACAATGGTAGGTGCTTTCATCTGCCACATATGTATATTTGTAAGTTGTTGGGTTGTTTTTTTTTTCTTCCTCTGCTGTAGTGCAAAGTGGGGAACAACTAAGACTCTTGAGACTTGTCTAATAGGAATACTGATCACTAAATCAATTGCCATACACTCAAGTTGACAGCTACTGGAGACTTATCTGTGTTTAAATGGTATATCCTTAATTTATTGACAGTGTTCATTTGCAGACTTATATTACCAAAAATTACCAATCAGTATATTCTTAATATGTACATGAATCTAGGCCTCAACATATAATATGGCAATGGGCAACTTAGAAATGAAGAAGATAAGTTGTGAAAAGTAAGAGCATCCTTCAGTTAGACAAATTACTGTCTTTTAAGAGAGATTATGTAGAGGTTAATGTGATGGATATTTTAGAAATTCATGTAGGTGGATGATTGTCTAGCTAGGTTGGTGCCATATCCTATTGCCATTTATAGGAAAGAATATATTGTGAAAGCTGTTACATGGCATTTAGATAATTTTTTTGTCCTCTCCATTCAGAAGAGAAATAGAGATGGAAGATACCTATTATATCATGTTGGTGTGCTGTGACCAGTATTATCTCATTGTTTCCTTGTAATCCCCTGTCTGTATCCATCTGTTGTCCTCTTGTTTTGTACTTAAATTGTAAACTCTTTGGAGGAGGGACTGTATATTTGTTCTGTATTTGTACAGAGCCTACCAAGCACAGTGAGGTCCTGGTCCATGACTGGGACTCTTGAGGGTTAAAATGATGATAGTCTTGTCCATTCCTTCATAAGAATTATTCTCTATCTAGATTACAGATTCTAGTGCTTTGTCCAGTTTATTCCTAAAGTTCTAAAAGATGGGGCTTCCAACCCTTTCCTTTGGGTAGTATTCCACAATCTTAGAGATCTTTTCCTAATTTTCCTCTTTATTAAAAAAAAAAAAAAAAAAGCTTGGAGAAATAGGATTAATAGAATAAAGTCAAAATGTGAATGCATTGAGGAAGTAGGGTCACTGTTTGTTAGGACTGGCCTACACTGGGAACTTAATTGGCATTGCTGTGTTGCTCAGGTGGTGTAAACAATCCACATCCCTGAGTGACGTAATTAAACTGACCTAACCCCCAGTGTAGACAGCGCTAGGGTAATGGAAGAGTTCTTCTGTCAATGTAGCTACCGCCCCTCAGGGAGGTGGATTGCCTATACCAACAGGAAAATCGCTCCAGTCAGTGTAGGTAGTGTCTACACTGAAGCATTACAGCGGCACTGCTGTAGCCCTTCCAGTGTAGACAAGCCCTTAGCCTTATAGCATCCAAGCAAAAATTTAAAAGTATAGAACAGCTCTGGAATATTGTGGGAAGCTGAAAAGTCACTAAATGAAATAGCCTGTCAACCAATGTCTTTAATACTTGGAGGATAGAAATACCTTTTTAATTAGGCATTGGATAAAATGTGGCATGGGGGGGGGAGGGGGAGGAGGACAAATATGCCTCCATTTTTCCCATGTAATTCCCTCAAATGTGTGTTGTTACTGGCAGAACTTGGGGCCTTACACTCAACTCAGTGGCATTCCTGTTTGTCAGTATGTAACACAATAAATGAGACTGCCATACCAGGTCAATTCTGACACCTCAGGAAATGTTCTAATGGGGAAAAATGGGGGACCTATGAAGCCCTTGCCAGCTATGTAACACAACCACAAAGAGGTCGTGGAGGTGGGGAGTGTACAGCTGCAAGGAATCCCTGGTGTGTGCAATAAGCTCAGCCTATACAAGGTATTAAATAGTATGTGACCTCCCCATCCTGCTTATATCACTATTTGTGTATTGCTTTTCAATTAATATTGGAATTGTCTTGTTACGAATTATTTTGCCTAGCATATTCTCACTTGAATTATTAGTATTCTACAAATATTTTGTGTTTTGCCTGTTCCACAGGTGTGTAGCAGTTTGGAAGATTCCTAATCAGCCTCTTTAAGTGGGAACTAAACTAATCTTTCACCTGCCTAATTGTCTCAAATCTACTGTTGGGAAAACATGAGTGTCTGTAAACTCTTGACTTTTCTTGCAGGCAGCCTCTAGTTTACAAGATATCTTAAAATAAAATAGTTATAATGAAATATTTGTTTTGATTGAAATTTCACCTGGGAATCAAATAAGCAGTTCTCGTGTAAACTAGGCCATTTGGAGTCTGACTGCAGATTCCGACACCTGTTTTAAAAGGTAATACATGTGCTGTCTTTTATAATGGCAGGTGGTATCAAAAATCTCACTTTATATGGTCTCTGGGTTTTTAGGAATGCATCTTATTTTACAGTCTATACTTGCGCCCCAGTAACCCTACAGGTGAAAACAGTTACTGGAAACTGATCTGCCTTTTATTTTTGTCTACAAAATGTGAATAGTGCCTGTTAACTTGGACTTTGTATTTATTAGCCATCTGGGGTAGATCTAACAAAAATAGGTCAATAGGATTCTCCCTTTAGGCCTTCATACTATAAGCAATAGCCTAAGAAATATAATTAATTTTTCTCATTCCAGAATGTTGTTGTACAGGCAGAGTCTGTAACATCTGACCCATTGCATTGCTAAACCTCATCTCACTCTTTCTACTTTATTGTAATAGGAATACTTGCATATGGGTCTGAGTCTAAATCAATTTGGAATTCTACTTGTATTGAAACTTGTGTTCCTGTGTGAGAGATGGGTTTATTCAGCCTCAATTCATTAATAATAAAGGTGATAATTTATGTAGTAGGACATGCAACCACAAGAAGTTTCTAGATTTTGGGCTATTACACCTGTAATGCTTCTGATTCTGCGGCTGTAGAGGCAACCATTCAAAAAAGCAGCATGAATCTGAAGTCATTGATAACATGATTTTTGCTTTTGACAGACATCAAAGAAGTTATTGTGTTCCATGTGGATGTTGGAGGGCAATCAGTATTTACAAACTGCAGAAAAGCAAAATGGTGAAGCTAGCTTATTATTTGCAAAGTTCTAAGGAGATGTTATAGTACAGGTGTGTTTGGTTATCTGCAAGACCCAATAAAAAATGCAGTCAGTTCTCCATTTATCTTTGCTGGCATGCAAGAAACCCTGGAATTAGCATTTTCACAGTGTTGTTGTTTTGCATTGGAGTAGAGTGATGGAGATAATTAACTTGTGTATCTAAAGTCAATCTTTTCAGATAGTCAACCACTGTATTTGAAGTGTTTAAAAAAAAAAATCATGACCCCCTGCATCTACTCTTAGAGAGAGTGTAAGAAATATATCACCGATAAGCCTATGTAACTTGTCTGTTTCAAGAGGTTGATAGAAAATACTTGACTTTGAAGTGTAGTTGTGTGTGGGGACAGTAAGGGAGTGAGATTTTTGTTTCAGAATGTAATAAAATTTTCAACACCTCATGACCCTCCCTAGGGGTCATGATCCACTGGTTGGGAAATGCTGGTGTAGACAAATGCTTTGCAGAGTATTTAAAGCTGCAGCCAGATTCTTTAATGGGAAAGGAGTGAGATCAAGTAGAACGTGTACTGTATCTGAGTGCTATATGATGACTAGTTTTCCTCAATACATTTCCAAAGTTGTAAAGGATATGGTCAAATAAGAGAGATTTGTTTGTGTAGTTATTACGATTAAAAATTAACAGACCCCTTTTTCATTGGGATAGTCTTCTTGATGTGTTTAAAATCTTGAATGATGACTTTACAACACCAACTAGTCACTACTTTATCTATTTGTAAATAGCACTTTCTCTGCATTTGAGAGGATCTATATTGTTATAGTAAAAGTAAAACTGCTAATTTTTAGAGCAACATGCCAGGAGTCACATTATTGATTGTCAGTACAGAAACTGACATGCTAGCTGTGAAGATGTAGTTGTACCTTTAAAAAAAAGAAAAAGTACTGAACATCAGTTTGTAGGTGAAATAAATCACAGTTCTTAAAACTTGGCTTCACTGCCTGTGCACCAGGAATTGTGATCAAGGTTTCTGATGCAATCCTGAGTGGTGGTTGAAACATTCAATGCTATACTTGTATTATAAAGTTAAATGTAACCAGCCATGCAAATGTTCGCTTCATAGAGACCACGAAGTATGCAATACAGCAGAGACAACATCCTTCCAGTTTTTAGTGGAGCTGCCTTACAGGAAGACACCTCTTAAGTTCTCTAATTCAAAATCATGCTGTATTTGAGAGAGAGGATTGAATGAAGCTGTCTACACTTAAAGCACTACAACGGCACAGCTGTAGAGTTTCGGTGTAGACACTACAGCGTCAGGAGGGGTTCTTCTGTCACTATAGGTGATCCACCTCCCTGAGATGCATTAGCTAGGTTGACGGAAGAATTCTTCCGTTGACCTAGTGCTGTCCACGCTGTGGGGGTTAGGTCATCTTAACCATGTTGCCCAGGGGTGAGGATTTTTCAGTGTAGACCAGCCCTGAGACTGCAAGGTAAAATGGCAAAGGCTGACCTTTAAGTATCAAATATTGATCACTGAAATATAATTCCTCAGTACTACAAGAACATTGTATTAATGCAGAATATTAAAACATACTGTAGGGCACATGAATAATTCCCTGAGATCCTAAAGATTAATTTTGGTAGCAAACTCAGATCTACTGTAAAAGGTACAATAATATAAAATATTTCTCCCCTAGCAGAACACAAGTGTGGCCTTTTTTAAAAAGCCCTCTCCAATCTGAACAGAAAATCTAAGGCAGGGGTCGGCAACCTTTCAGCAGTGGTGTGCCGAGTCTTCATTTATTCACTTTAATTTAAGGTTTCACGTGCCGGTAATACATTTTAATTTTTTTAGAAGGTCGCTCTCTATAAGTCTATATATTATGTAACTAAACTAGTGTTGTATTGTAAAATAAACAAGGTTTTCAAAATGTTTAAGAAGCTTCATTTAAAATTAAATTAAAATGTTGATCTTACGCCGCCGGCCCACTCAGCACGCTGCTGGTCTGGGGTTCTGTTCACCTAGGCCGGCAGCGGGCTGAGTGGGGCCTGTGGCCGGGACCCCAGCTGGCAAGGGTCCGGCAGCCAGAACCCCAGACCGGCAGCGGGCTGTGCGGGGCTGGCAGCTGGGACCCCAAACCGGCAGTGGGCTGAGCCGCTCAGCCCACTGCCGCTCAGGAGTTCCATCCGCCGGCTCCTGCCAGCCGGGATCCCGGCTGCCAGACCCGCTCAGCCCGCTGCCAGTCTGGGGTCCCGGCCCTGCCCACATACAGTGGATACCTACCTTCTCCCTGGTTCTGGCCCATTCTCTTCCTCTCGCTGAACTGAGCTGAGGGTGGGAGTGCACTGAGCACAGGGCTGGGGGTGAAGGGTCTGGCCAGGAGCTAGAATGAGGGAGGGGGCTCAGGGTTGGGGCAGGAGGTTTGGGTGTGGGGCACTTACCTGGGCAGCTCCCATTTGGTGCGAGGGGTGCAGGTGGGAGTGTGTGTGTGCAGGAGCTCCCATCTGGTGCTCAGGGTGGGGCTGGGGATGTGGGGGGTGCAAGAGTCAGGATGTGGGGGGTGCATGGAGTGTGGGGGGGCTGGGTATGTGTGTGGGTGCCAGAGTCAGGGCTGGGGCCATGGGGGGAGTGAAGGACTCGAGCAGAGGGCTGGGTGTGTATGAGGGGGGTACAGGGCTCAGGGCAGGGGCATGGGGGGGGCAGGGCTGCGGGCAGAGGGCTGGGTGTGTGTGGTGGGGGGGTCAGGGCAGGGGACTGGGGTGTGTACCCCTATTCCCCCCACCCACCCCTTCCCCAAGACCCTGCCCCCGCTTCTTCTCCCATGCCCCATCCAACCCCCCCCTGCTCCCTGACTGCCCCCTCCAGAGACCCCCCCCACCCCTAACCACCCCCCGGATCCCACCCCCCTATCCAACCCCCCCCGCTCCCTGTCCCCTGACTGCCCCCAGCCCTTACCAAACCCTCCCGGCCCCCTTACCATGTTCTGCTCCGCGCAGAGCCAGACACGCTGCCCCGCGGGAGCGGGCAGCCCCGCCCCTCAGAGCGCTGCGCGTGGGGCGGCATGGCTCCAGGGGAGCGCGTCTGCCTCCCCGCGGAGCCAAGCACTGCCCTGCAGGAGCGCGCAGCCCCGGCCCCTAGAGCGCTGCGCACAGGGCGGCATGGCTTATGGGCCTGGCCCCTAGAGCGCTGCGCGCGCTGGCATGACTCCAGCGGAGGGGGGAAGGCGGGGGAGGGGCCCGCGGCTTGCTGTGCTCAGTCGGGCGCTCCGGCCCGGGAGCGCAGACCCCGCAGCTTGCCGCGCCGGGGNCGGGGGGGGGGGGGGGGGGGGGGGGGGGGGGGGGGGGGCGGAGAAGAACGGGCCGGCAGGCAGCAGCGTGCCATTAAAAATTGGCTCGCGTACCGTCTTTGGCACGCGTGCCATAGGTTGCCGACCCCTGATCTAAGGTTTCATTGATTCGGGTTCACGTTGGCAGCTTGATGCCAGTCTAAGGAATTGATGCTGTTCCATAATTCTACCACATTTATGTTCTGTCACATCCCAACTTGCTTAAAGTTCCCTGAAAAGTATAGTGAAGTTCCTGTATGTATCTCTATGGTTGGCAAATAACTTGTGGTATAGACTTTTGAGTCATAAAGGTTTCTTAAGGAAGGATCCTGGCATCATCTTTCTTGAGGACAAGTAGTACAGTTAATTACCTTTATTTTCAGCATTTTAAGAGGTTTAGAGGGTAGCTGGAATTTCTAAGTTGTAAATTATTTGGGGGCAGGGATTGTATTTCATTATTTGCATGTACAGCACAATGGGGCTCCGATCACTGAGTGAATTTGCTACTATAATGCCAATAAAGTCGTCTCGAGGCCACATCTTTAGCAAATATAAATTTTCATAGCTCCTTTGGCTTCATTGGAAGATCTAGCCCAGTGTGTACCCAAGATGAACAAAAATTGGCAAAACTTCTCTTCAAAAGTGAGCCCGATTTCTGATAATACACCAAAACTAAATCAGACACATTTGGGGAACACGTGGAGTAAAAAACCATGAACAAATCTCTCCTACAGTATTATATTTGAGAGTGTTTTTTCTATTTTTAAAGTTAAGACATGTAACTATCTTACAACTATTGTTAATGACAGAAGTTATTCAAACTACAGGTTTTTAATCTAATTTATTTAGCGCTGTTTGCTGTTAACGTGTATTTCCTCTGGACAACGAAAATATGCTGATCAGTTTTACTTCTGTTCATTGTCAGTTACTACTTAATTTTACCTTTAGTTTCTCCTACCCTGTCATACTGCAGTGTTTGAGTTTCAAGCACTGTAGGGGATTATTGGTTTGTGCAAAAACCTTGTCCTTTAAAGCCTAAATCTTGAACCAGATTTGTTCTAATGATGATTGTGTGTCCATGTGAAATGCCCCCTTCTTTGAGAGATGCCAAAGGCCATGCAGGCAATTTCTGCTGTTTATTTACAGCCCTGCTTCATTGGATTATCTGGCAGCAAACACTGTTACCAGCATAGATGAGACTATATTTTGTTTAAAGCAGAAGCAGTTTTGAGAGTGGTTTTGCCTCCAAGCATTGTAGTACTCTCAAATGGCTGGTATCCAAATAATATTTCTTAAGGCTGTCAAATAGAGCCGATGATGATTTCTTGGTTGCCATTGCTATAGGCTTTTCAGAAATCATACGACAGGTCATGTGATCTCACGAACCAAAGCTTCCACATTGTTGGGAGCTCACTTTGTTAACTTTAGACAAGTCTCTTGGGTTCTATAGCCCCCCCCATCTAGAACGTTTAAATAAAAGCAGACGAAACACGAATGAGGTTTTATAGATGACCTCAGTTCTTCGTTCCCATCTTCCTACTTATTTCTTCCTCTCCAGCTCTTGGCTGTCTCTCAATCATGATATGGGAACCACTTATTTGAGAAACCATCTCACTTGTTACCACGTTCACAATATTAACCAGTGTTAACTGCCCCTCCCAAAAAACAAACAACCCTATGCCAAACAGAGTTTTTCATTCTGAAAAGAGAGAAGTCAGATACTCCATGAAGTATTGATCTTATGTGGAGGGCACTTTGATACCACACTGATGGGCAGCAGTGTAAAACCCTAAGACAAATCAATAGTGACAGATCCAGTGGGGTTGGGGTCTGAAGAATTGGTCAATACTAGGGATTAGTGCAAGGCCTTGACTTCGCACCTTTCTCTGCCTGTGGTGCTTTGCCAGAACATAGCAGCCTTAAGGGCATGATGCAAGTCACACTTAGTTTAGCAATTTTTGATTGATTGTTGTATGGTTGGTTGTCCTGTTTTCTTAAAATTACTGACAATGGTCGAATTAATGCGTTAAATTTTGTGTAAGTTGCCATGGTGATGTATGCTCTAAAATATTGGTGTCATTTGCAGCTCCTCTGAAATACTAAGTCTTAAGCAAATGAGAATAGAGACTTAAATGTAAAGAAGCACATACTCTGGGATATAACTGTTAAATTAGACCGTTCAATAAATGTTAATCAGCTACAAAAATTCACCTGCACTTCAGATGCTTCACTCTTGCCAGGATGAAGTGTGATATTGCAAGAAAAGTGTGACTTGTGAGAAAATGAAACACTGGGGAAATGAAAGTCTGAGTTTCTGCTTTGGTTTCTTACAAAAAACTGTTTTGAAGGGATTGTGACAGTCAAAGATCTGATTTATCCATCCCGTCTTTGCCTCTCCAATAGAATCAATTTCATTTTTCTGCATTAATTTAAAATATTTGTACTTTCGAGATGAGTTCTTGGGACTCACAGAATTTAGGCAGGTTCTTGAATCAGTGTTTGTACATCTTTATAAGTGTGGAAATAATGCTTACCACATATACGTGTGTGTGTGTGTGTATATATATGTATATTAGGAGAGCTGTTATGACTTCATGCTCTATCCCCAGCTTTGCTAAGTCATTACTGTGTACATCTGCATTTTTCACTTGAATTTTTGCTTTACTGCCATGAAAATGTTTCTGCAATCTTTTTTTTTCCCTTCTGTTTTCTCATATGGTTCTAAATCACCAAGGTGATTGCAGCAGTGTTTTGCCTGGGGTGTGTTCCTCTTGAGATACCAGCCAGATTAAAGGATCATAAGTATTTTTACCTTTCACTTAATATGAAGTCTCCTTTTCCCTGTAAGCTTCAACTTTTGACTGCAGTTGTCCATCTTTTGCTGGATTTGCAGTGATCTGCTAAAGCATAGAGATGATTCTATTAGGGCTTGCTGTTTGTGGCTCCTCAGGTTCTTAACTGGCTCAAAGATTGAAAGGTCTATTTTAATGACCTAGTTTCTGCCCCAATGTATGGTGGTCTTACACGGGGTGCCTAAAAGGCAAGATACATAAATATCAGTTTAACTAGCCGGAACCTATGAGCAGCTGACTAGCATGCTTGGATCACTTAAAAAGAGGCTTTTATGGGACCAAAACAGAATTTAAAAATTGAAGCTGTGACCATTGTTGAATATGATATTTAAGAGTGTAGTTTGTTCGCCTTCTCTGGTAGGGCTAATCTATACTTGGAAGGAGTGGACCCAAAAATAAAGTGCTTTAAAGGAGCTCTGCGTACTCCTTTCTGAAAAGCACTTAGCTGCATTTAATGTATAGCACCTTTGATCCCAAAATCTCAGAATTGCTTCACAGAAAACTAAGGGTATGTCTATACTGCAGCTGGGAGCATGCCTCCCTCCCCAGGCAGGCAGATGTGCACTAGATCTGCTTGAGCTAGTGTGCTAAAAACAAGCAGCATGGTCATTGCACCACAGGCTAGCTGCTCAAGTACGGACCCAGGGTGTCAGTCAGGCTTGAACTCAGACTGCTAGCCTGTGCTGCAATGTTCACACCACTATCCTTCACGCAGTAGCTCAAGCGGCGCTAGCATGTGTCTGTCTGCCTGGACTGGGAGGCACACTCCTAGCTGCAGTGTAGACATACCCTGAGCCTCTAAATCCCTGTGAGGTTAAGTATTAACTCTATTTAACAGACTGGGATACCTTATGCTAATCTCTTCTGTATAGCAGTATCAATGAGTCAGTAGTAGAGCTGGGAATAGAACACTCTTTATCTTCTGTTCTATCTAGATATTCTTCTTTTGGTAACTTCCCAGGCGCTGTTTGGGGACTCCCACGCCTGTAGACTTCAAAAAATGAGTGTTCTTCATAATAATAATTTAGTGATTATTCTGTTTTCTACTCTCCATTTCATTGTCTGAATTGTGCAGCTTGAAGGTGGCAATGGGAGGATCTGATCATTCTCTTTGAAAATACTCTGAAACCTACCATCTGGTGCTTTAGAAGCCAAATGTGCTTTGAGTTCGAGAACAGGGATGAACTCCTGCATGGTCTATTCCTCCGCACCTTTCATTCAAACACTGTCCCCTTTAATATGGTAACAAATGTGGCTTGGACAGGGTTCTTGGATATACAGATGTAATGAAAAGCTAAATAGATCAGTTTTTTCCATATTCCTCATTCATAGACAGTGCTATTCCACAGAGATTAACAAGTTAATACCTACTGATCCCTTAATGTTTTCTATTTATAGGGTCTTTTGTTTCTTGTATTCTTAGTAGATATTTTGGAATGAGGTGTTCTGCTCCCCCAAAACTTAAATTCAGATTTGCTATATTAGATCTGATTCTTAGTCTCTAATACACTTAGATATTTTTCTTCAAAGGAACCTTATTGAACGCATATTAATCTAATGGGGCACCAGCTAGAGATTTACAGTAGGCGCTGTACAAATAAGCTGTAAAAATTCACATAAGGAACAAGTAATCTAAAACTACATTAGAGATTTATAAGTGAAATGGAAGACAGTTACAGAATGGTTCGTGCTTTGTCATCCTTCCCTTACCTAGTGCTGTTCAGTGCCACGTACCCCACAAGTTGTACCCTCGGGGCTTGTCTAAACACAGAGGGCTAGTCTACACTGGCAAGGCTAAAGCGCTGCCACAGCAGCACTTTAATATGGCTTGTGTAGTTGCAGCAGAGTGCTGGGAGAGAGCTCTCCCAGCGCTCTAGAAAAACCACCTCCACGAGGGGCGTAGCTACCAGCGCTGGTGCACTGTCTACACTGGCGCTTTACAGCGCTGAAACTTGCTGTGCTCAGGGGTGTGTTTTCACACCCCTGAGCGAGAATGTTGCAGTGCTGTAAACTGCCAGTGTAGACAAGCCCAAATGTACTGCTTTAACTATACTGGTATAGTTAATGTGGTAGAGGAGTCCTCTTAGGGCTGGTCCACACTAGGGGCGGGGATCGAAATAAGATACGCGACTTCAGCTACAAGAATAGCGTAGCTGAAGTCGAAGTATCCTATTTCGAATTAGGCGCGCTTACCTCGCGTCCTCGCAGCGCGGGATCGACGTCCGCGGCTCCCCCGTCGACTCCGCGAACTCCGCTCGCCCTGCTGGAGTTACGGAGTCGATGTGAGCGCGTTCGGGGATCGATGGATCGCGGCCAGACGAGACGCGATGCATCGATCCCCACTACATCGATTTCTACCCGCCGATCCGGGCGGGTAGTGTGGACCTAGCCTTAGTATGGACAATATGGGAGTTGTCTCTCTCTCTTGTGGATGTCCATAGTGAATGATGGCTTAGGTTGTAGACTAAATGAAATACCTTTGTGTTCACCACTACTCTCATTCTTAAACAGTTAGGTATGTCTACACAACAAAGAAAAACCTTTGGCGCTAGACCCCTGTGAGGCGGGAGTGTCCCAGAGCTCAGGCTCCAGTCCAAGCCCAGAAGTCTACACAGCAATGAAACAGCCCCTGAACCCCACGAGCCCGAGTCGGCTGGCCTGTGCCAGGGGTTTTTTCTTTGCTGTGTAGACATAACCTGTGAGGCTTAGTGAAGGTCTTTATCCCTAGCTGGCAGCTTTCACTTTGAATGTGCTCCTGAGTCTTTCCTGTTCTAGCATTTTTGTTTTTAATGGACATTTATAATCAATTTTAAAAAAGCTATCAGCAAATGGACAAAATTAGATGCATTGATCAGTTTCTTTGCTTACTTCTCATGTACTAATTTGAGTGATATATAGCTACCAGAAAGAATGGGATTTATTTGGTACTCTGAGTAATACAAGATGAACTGGGGTTTCTTTTCAAATTCTCCTTGTGGCAAACATCTTGTCACCAGACTTTTCCTGAGATGACTGTTTGCTTCATAACAAAAGAATAAAAGCATACATGAGTACTAAAATATAATAGCCCTGGTATTAATGGACCTCTAGCACTTTGTGAGACTTCAGGCCATAAGCAAAATGAGTTGAGCTGCCAGAGGTTATTAATGGCAATTAAATATATTCCTGGGCTTGTTGTCTGTTTCACTCCACCCTTTCATTGTTAGATATGAGTTGTGAAAGAGGGACACTGACTCACAATTTCATGAGAATGAAATCTGTAACCGCAAAGTAGGGAATTAGCTTGCATTTTCAAAGATAACTTTTGCATTCCAACAGTAAACTCTTAAATCAGATGTCAAGATTCCATGGGTTTGTTTTGATATTGCCCCCTGACCTAAAAACCCCACACTTTATTTCCTTGATAAAAAACACTGAATAAACCAGTGGGTGGAAGTTGGGAGGATGAGGGCTGGCAAAGGTTTTCTGAAACAAAATACTCTTCAATAAGCTCTTTGGGCCAGGAACTGTGTTTCTGTTGTGTTTATAAAATGCCTAGGATAATGGAGTCCTACTCTATATGATTGGGGTCCCTAGGTGCTACTATAATCCAGATAATTCACTTGTAAGCATACTTATTCCTCAAATGTAAAAAGGCACACATTGGCCAAAATGAAAAGGTTGCAATTCTGTAAATAAAACACAAGCACAATAATAGTCACTAGTTTACTAACTAGTTAGGCTTATGACTTTTGGACGTGCGCTTAGATTCTGATATACAGTAGAACCTCAGAGTTACGAACATCTTGGGAATGGAGGTTGTTTGTAACTCTGAAATGTTCATAACTCTGAACAAAACATTATGGTGATTCTTTCAAAAGTTTAGTCATGAACATTGACTTAATACAGCTTTGAAACTTTACTGTGAAGAAGAAAAATGCTGCTTTCCCTTTATTTTTTAGTAGTTTACATTTAACACAGTAATATACTATTTGCTTTAATTTTTTGGGGGGGTCTCTGCTGTTGCCTGATTGCGTACTTCCAGTTCCAAATGAGGGGTGTGGTTGACTGGTCAATTCATAACTCTGGTGTTTGTATCTCTGAGGTGCTACTGTGCTTTCAAATTTGTATGATTTTTCAGCACCTAATCTGTTAAAGGTTCAGCCAAGCCAAGCCAAATGTGCAAAAACTCTTGTGATTGCTGATCTGGGAGGACAGGAGTGCAGGGGTTGTAAAAATAGCCAATGTTCTGTGCTCAGTTTCATAAACTTCTGTAGTTTTCTGTCACTTTAATGCAGTGAACTATGGCACAACCACATTCACAAATATTAATTTGAGGTAGAAATCTGCTTTTTCAATTTTTAATGCTACAAACGAGAGAGGGAATTTGGGACTCAGGATTTTGTTCTTGTCAGTCATATTTAGATTGAGCCCAGATACATAAAAGCCAATGTTCTTTTCTGTTTAGGAACCTGTTATGAAGACTTACCAAAGACACATGCAAGCCATTTGATCATTCAATTCTGATTTTCTTTATTGACAGCGTGGGGGATATTGACTTTCTCTCGGGGTGTTGTCAGGCTTAATTTAATGTACATAAAGAGTTTTGAGAGATTGCTAGAATGGTGTCTGTTTTCTTGGGCTGAGGAAGGAGGATCTGCATTATAGTCCTGGCATTGAAAGCTAGCACTGATGTTGCTTGCCAGGATACGGTAACTAGATACGCATGTGAAAGATTCAATGACACCTGTTCCAGCACACTGCTACATGAACATAAAATATTTAAGGCAAGGAACAATGTATTGCTTAAGAGTTCAGTTGTCCATTGTATAAGAGAATCTGTCAGCATCTCCTGTCAAGTGCATATTTATAAATATCAAAAGTTTTAGTTTTAAAAACTCTTAAATTATGTTTTCTCTCCAATCTGTCGACTGGGATTGTTTTCTATATAGTCTTTCATACTGTGGATATTTGAAAGATATTTACAAAACAATTATTATGATACTCAAAATGCAGTGTATGAAGGCAAACCTGCATCCTAGGACATTAAAACAGTGGGTGAGACAGTGAGGTCATAGTGTTCTTTAAATTCAACCTGGATACCCCTGTAGACAGAGGAAACCTCTGTAGAATGAATAACTTAATTATAGAGACCTAATGGTTAAGGTTACAGTTGAGATTTGTGCTTTAAAGCAGGGCCAATCCCTCTGTCTTGGGCATTTATGAATGAATTTGGTCTCCAAGTTTGGAACAGTGATTGATAGGAAAATCTTGATTTTGCATTTTTTTTGGGTTCCTCTAGCTCAGGGGTTCTCAAACTGGGGGTCGGGACCCCTCGGGGTTGCGAGGTTATTACATGGGGGGTCGCGAGTTGTCAGCCTCTACCCAAAACCCTGCTTTGCCTCCAGCATTTATAATGGTGTTAAATATGTTAAAAAGTGTTTTTAATTTATAAGGGGGGTCGCACTCAGAGACTTGCTATGTGAAAGAGGTTACCAGTACAAAACTTTGAGAGCCACTGCTCTAGCTAAGCAATCACAGTCACCACATGCTGCAAACTTCACTCTGACCTGTTCTTGAATTATACAACTTAGACTTTTAAAATTTAGTAAAACTTTTTTCAACTTTTGCTTAATTCGGACTTGTTCATTATATCTCATTTTATCAGAATAAACTTATTACAGCGTTAGGTGACATCATTGTTTAGGGCCTCGATCTTGTCAAGGTCTTTCAGCAAAGGTAGGGAAGTGAAGACACGATATTTTGATCTTTAAAGGAAAATAAAGCACAAGGGTTTTGTTTGAGTTGTAAAAGGCTAATAAACTTTTTTGCTTCACAGTTTACCTTAAAGGGAAACTGTCAGTTTAAATCACATTATAAAAAAATTTCAGTACTACTGATACTAACATTTTAGATTGAGTGAAAGAATTTTAAATGATCTCCTTCATTATTTATGCTGTCTTCTGTTTTGCATTTGTGTGGATAACGAAGTTGCTTCACTTCTGTTTTAATCTGCTTCATTTTAAAGTACTGCAAGTTTGAGGTTCCAAACACAGCAGGAAGGGGAAGTTGCTATATAAAATCAAAGCTTTACGCTGGGCATTTTAAATAAAAACTAGTTTTTTATTAACTTTTGCTTTTACAAAAACTGAGTTTTAGATCAAATTTGAGTGCAACATCCCTTTTAAAACCCTTTTGAACATAGTTTCAAGCTCTAGAAATGGAACCCAAGTTGCAGCCTTAATTCATCATTCTGTCTTTGTCAAGATTGTCCCTCTTGTTACTTTTACTTTAATCGTATTTTGAAAGAATGAGAAATACTGATAGTAAAATAAATTACTAAATTATAAATGTACTGAAGCGTTTGTCTTACATGATTTGCTTAAAAAGTATAGGGCAATTTCTTGAAATTAAGTCTTTTTTCCCTAAATGGCTTGTATATGTGGAAGGGAGACAGGAGTGAAAGTAACTGAGGACACTTACCGGTACGGGGGGGGCCCTCCAGCGGAAGGGGCAGGGCTGGGGGTCAGCATCCCCCAGCCAGCCCTTCCAGGCCGCCTGGCCCGCGCCTCCTGGGGCTCCCGCGTTGATTTAAGGGCCCTTTGATTTAAAGAAACCACACCAGCCCATACCCAGCCCACATTAAAGCGCTGCCGCTTTATTGTCCCTGCCCCTTTTGCCTCCCCTGTCGGTAGGGTCCATACTGCAGCGCTTTAATGTGGGCTGGGTATGGGCTGGTGTGGTTTCTTACCAGTACGCAATACTGGCCAGTACCAGCTCACTTTCACCCCTGAAGGGAGATAGCATTCATTTTTCATTCCCCTCCAAACTTCTCACTGCACTACCCAATGGCTGCAAAACTGTGAGGGCTAGCTGAACTGACTAGAATCAGAAGTGATCAACTTCTGTTTTTCTCTCTTGTAACATACAAATTTTGTAACACTTATTTTGCGAAGATGGTGAGCCAGCAGAACTGTTCCCAGATGGATCTATGCTTAGTAATCTTGTATCCTGACAAAGGTTTCCAATGTAATGGTGCTATACCTTTAACTATAGCTATGTGAACTGTCACCATAATGCTGCTGCTTTGGAATGTGAAGCCCCTAAATTAATATGCAGTTGCTACTTGCGCTAACTAGGATCGCCCCATGGTTTGTTTTTGCACTACAAATGTCTTTTTCTTGTCTGGATCTGCTATTTTATTAAAGATAAAACAGCCTCCCTACTTCACTATCTAGTGACTAACTCCCATGACTTGAAGCAAGAGCATCACTCTAGCATTCTAAAAAAAGGCCAGAGAACAGTCAGGAATATGCAGTAATTCCAGTATAAAGAGGAGAAATATTAAGTAATGGCAGCAGACCAATGGATTTCCATATCCAACATTTCTCAGATGTAACTTGCTGTAGGAAGTAAGTCACTAGGGAGAACTACATATTAATACTAGATAATTCAGATATCTGTTTTTGACTAGATTCCTCTGACAGTTAATTTATTTGGAATTATAAATACCCTGGTGTGCATGTGGCTTTTTTAGGGAAGGCTTTTTTCCTCCTTTGAAATCTTGGGTAGTAACTTGTAGATGCCTTTATAATAATATTTTAATCAGAGTTTAATCATCATGAATTGAAAGAATATCTGACTGAATTAAAGCCAATTTATAGAGTAAAATATCTGCTTCAACAGACTTCTTAAAATGAAGTGTGTGTGCAGGAAGGACATGGCAAGTACATGATCCTTCAGAAAGAAATAGACCCCAAACACTTAGCTGTAATGTAACAACATTTGGTTCTTCGGAGTTTGAGATATACATATGAGTAAGCAGGTGCAACAGCTATCAAATAATATAAATGGCAAAGTTACACCTCTGACTGTAAAATTCCCAAACTATCAAGGCAGTAGCCCAAATACTGCTGTCTAAAGGGTAGAAATCAGATGAAATTAACAGTTGCTCTAGATTTACCTCCTAAAACTCTTGTACCCTGGCCCTTTGGTAGGAATAGTGGGAATGTGGGCTGCGTGTTTGGGGTGCTGAATGTATAAATACGCAAAGAAAGACTGGGTTATTGGCTCCCTCTGGAGCTGGTGGCTTATTCAGCTTCATTGGGAAATCATTTAGGGGTTGGGGTACTGAGAAACAAATGCCTTAAGTTGCTCAATAGTGACCCTTCTGCTGTGCAAGCAGTAGCATTGAAGGGCTCCAAAGGCAGTCCTATCTAGTTTTCAGCCGGAACAATTGTGGCTGTAACATGGATAGTTAAAGATGTATGATGGAGCATTTGAAAATGGGATCCTCAATGTGTAGGTGGTTCTGTTAAGAAAATATAGCTAAGAGTAGCCTACAATTATTTTTAATCAAGGAAACTAATATTGTGCTTTCTGTAGTGCCTGGCTCCTAAATTCTCTTGGCACATAGTAAACAATTGTCCTAACTCCCCAGTGAGGCAGATAACTAGTATGATCTACTAATGGTGAAAATAAAATCCTGATGCTAGACTTCTGCTCCTACTGTTATATACACAACCTCCTAAAGCTTCTTTCCTGTTAAGCTTTTAAAGAGTGGCTCCGGGCTGAATTGATTTATTCACAGGAAATTGAAAATAGATTTGAAGAAACACTTCAGCATACTTTTGGCTGTAACATTTAGCATAATGGTTTTGATTGGCAAGTAGTTTCTTAAGAATTGAATGCTTATCAAAACAGTGGGTTATTAAAATTTGTGACAAATTGGAAATGAGCAAACAAAGACTAAGGTCAGGTCCTGCTAAAGTACATGCAAGCTACAGGATGAAGAATGGGTCATGTAACTGAGTATGAAAATAATAACTTTCTCTTCCCTCAGGCAAAGTACATCTCCCAATGCATCGATGAGATCAAACAGGAGCTCAAGCAGGATAACATCGCAGTGAAAGCAAATGCAGTTTGCAAACTTACATATGTAAGTACCTTGCTAGGGTATAATGTAACAATACCTTTTATTTTATTTGCTAACTTCCAACTGACTGTGTGAACTGTGCCTTCAGTTACTTTTCTTAGTTTTACTTATATAATATGATTTAAGCATGATATTTTCTGAAAGTGGTTAAAAGGGTCACCAACTAAAAAAAAATCACTCCTCTTTGGAGAATACTTACCTACTGGTGTTACAGTATTTTTAGTGCTACTTAAATCTAAAAGGTTAGACAAATTTTCTTCATGTTTTGACAGCCCTTCGTACATAGAAGATTTTGCCATTTTTTTTCTCTATAGTTAGTCAACGTCTCTTTGCATGGACCTTTTACGCAGCAGCAGGAAAGAGAAAAATTTTAAATACGTGATGTACGAGTAGGTTTAATACCTGAAATTACTCTTTTTGGACACTTGCTTAATTAAAAGGGACTTTTACTTGAAGCCTTTATATTCTAGGGATGGAAGAAGATAAAATTAAATAGCCATTTGACTTTTCAGCTGTCCAGAACATATATTCTGTAGTAGTATTACTGTACATTTTCAACTTGTAACAGTTACCCTGTTTTTTTAAATTTTCTGGTTGTATTGGGTCTTGTATTTTGAAGTGTGATTTTTTTTTTTTGGCTCCTTTTCTAACAGTTACAGATGCTGGGCTATGACATCAGTTGGGCTGCATTCAATATTATTGAAGTAATGAGTGCATCAAAGTTTACATTCAAAGTAAGTGGTCTGTATAATTGAGTATTCTAGCCAACACATCCATTATCAACTGTATCGTTCAATATAGATTGAAGTCATCCTACCTTTGCTTCTGACAGTCAGACAGGACATAAAACATCAGCATTACTTTCTTCAACCAGACATGCGGGGTGTATCCTTGTTTTTTGATAGCCCTGGTCTCTATTCTTCTGTTTAGGTTGCTTAAGGCTGCTCATCAGTTGGTGTATTTTCTTTTATTCATTATATTCTTTTGGAATGTTTTTTTCATGAGTTAGTGTCTGAGGCTGGGAAAGGCCACAGTCTAGCCAAGGAGGGCTGGACAAAGCTTCTAGGTTTCTAGTTGTTGTTAAGAGTATTTCTCAAGAGCCAAGAAAGTAGGCCACCTCCCCAAAAGAGCACTACCATTCCAGCCAGAGTGAGGCAGAGGGTCTGAACCAAATCTGCCATATAACTGCTGTTGCTAGGCCACCAGGCAACTTTCTTTAAAGTAAATTCAGTGCTGGTGAATGGTACTGAATTGACAACCCGCGAGAATGAAGTCCTCACTCCACCTGATGCATTGGCAGCAGAAGTGCAGCATTTCCCAGTTCTCCCTCCTGATGAGTCTGTGTTGTTCTCAGGGGGCCCATCAACAGTTGGGAGAGTGGAGTTCAGTCTCCTTGGCTCCTTGAAGCCTGGCCTCTGTAATGAGATGGACAAAGGAGACAATGCCAGTTGGGGAGTGGTGGTTTTAAAACCCTTGTGAGGTAGCTAAATTAGACCCATTTTACAGATGGGGAAATTCAGAGGTGAAGTGACTGGCCTAAGTGCACACAAGCAATTTGTACAAGGACTGATCATATAGAACCAATAGTGAGCTGTTGCCTGCTCTAAGACTCCATTCTTTTGAGGAGTATCCAATCTTTTGAAGATGCTGTGGAAAATCAACACTTGTGAATGACTCATTTCCTTCTGTTTTTCTTAACTGTGCAGAGAATTGGTTACCTAGCTGCCTCTCAGTGCTTTCATGAAGGGACTGATGTAATTATGCTGACTACCAATCAGATTAGAAAGGTAAGGTATTAGCTTCAATAGGAAGGAATTCAGACTGTTGTAAGGTGTTTATTCCATCTTCCCACCTGGCATCTCAAAGCTGTATAAAACCTCTGCTTCATATAGAATGTAGGTATGTGAGCAGAGTTGTCGTCATTTGGCTCACATTCCAGCCTGATACCCGAGTTTGTCAGAGATTGATCGGAAAATTGACAACCATTGTCAGATTGTTTCCCCATGATGCATGACCCAACTGTCTGGGCTTGTTCAGAGTGCAAAGTGAACATGAAGACCCTAACTTTTCTTGACACTCCCAATATCACACATGCCAATGCAAGAGATTGATGGGTGGGGAGAGTGCTGCAGTATCTGAAAGGAACTGAGTGATTAATTACCTAGTTAGAAATTAGTTTGCTTTTTGGATCCACGAAAGGCTGCTTCATCCAGCAATGACAGACCCGTGACCTTCTCCCACATAATTATACAGAAAACAGGTGAACAGCAGCTGTTTACATTAAGGCTGTTTATTCTTGTACTAACATGCTGAAATGTGTTCTTTTGGTTTGGCATGGCATTCATTTTGTTACTTGTATTCCTTTCACAATTAATGGATCTGCATTTTTCCTGATCAGCTACTGCAAATAGATAAGAAATCTTAAAACAAATATTAATTTAGTTTCAGTCTAAACATCCTTTTAATTTGAGGACCCTAAATACTTGGACAACTCTTCCATCAGATACTAGTCTGTGCGTAGCTTTGTTATAAATGGCTGACCATGGTTTTCGCTTGCTCCAGAGAAAATCAGCAGAACGGGATTGTGTTCAGTCTCTAACCTAAAGAACCAGTGTTCTTCCTTTAATTATATTTTAAACTATGTTCAGGTCTGACAGATAAGTCCTTTATTTTATAACTATATGTTCAGCTCTTTGTTATGAAGACTCTGCTATACTGGTATTCTCTAAATCACATTTTGTTACAAGTCTCTTCCATTCTTTTTATGGATGTTTTTGTACTAAAAGCACCTTTGTTTAGGCTCTTCTATGCTCCATTGACCTAGCAACTATGTATTTAGAAGAGGGGACCATCACCTTGCCCAAAGCATTAAAACCAAAACGAACTGTAGAGCTTTCACTTTCATTTATTCCAAAGTGTGATTTAATATTATTGCCAGCCTAATCTTTTTCCTTCACCCGCTGTGGGGTACTGAAATGAAGTGTAAATTGCACACTGCCCCAAAGTCTGAACTACATGTCTGAAACTCCCAATCCATCATTGGAATGGGAATCTTAAATATGAAGCTTGCATGTTCATATGGAAAACTTCATGCATTTTTATTCATGTTTTTGTGCACCAATTGCCATATTTTTTAAGGACTGATCTTTTCCATAACTGCTTTGTTTTTATAATCCTTGGCAGAATAAATTCAGATACAAGTATAATGCAAATCTTAAACAGTCCTCTCAAATTGGAAATATCTAAGAGTATACAATATTTTATAAAAACAAAATAAAGAGAAAATTGACAAAATATGTATTCTGCAGTTTAGCTGGTATACTGTCTTTAGTGGAAAGATAAACTGTAGTTAATAGGGGCTTAGACTACACTTATTATTCTAGTTTAGCTGTATAGGAAGGTTAAGCCAGGACACTATATCAAACAGTGGTCCCCACTGAAGTCAGTGACAAAACTCCCACTGATTTGTGTAGGGTTAAGATTTCAGTCAAGATTTTTAACGACCCTAAACGCTAGGAAAAATTTTCATGTTTTCCAGAAGCATATGCAGCTTCTGAAATACCATGTGTGTTGTGTTCCCAATATTCTATAGTTTAGTTATGTAAATTATTATATGTATTAAACTAGTGCCTAACCATCTCAGAGGATGAGTACTAATGAAGTGACAGTCTTCTCAAAAAATCAAATAAGTAAATCCTCCCAAACCAGTATGTCAGAGCAGATATTCTGTAGAAAGGAAGCTCTGTTCTGTCTCTGTTAAACAGGGCAGTTTTATTCATTTATATTTGAGATGTTTGTTTTTTACCCTGAGTTTTCTTTGAATAAATCAGAAGTTTTTAACCCTGTCTTTACTTTTTTAGGATCTGAGTAGCCCTAACCAGTATGATACTGGAGTAGCACTGACCGGTTTGTCCTGTTTTGTTACTCCAGATCTTGCCAGAGACTTGGCAAATGACATCATGACTCTGGTGAGTTGATAAAAAGTGAGCAAACCTTTTTTCCATATGATTGTGTCTAGAATATATTTAGACTATTAGAAGCATACTCTTCCTTGTAAAATTTACGAGTGCTATGCCTGAAAACTTGGTAATTGGTTGTTAGCAGTTCTTGTGTCTCGGGAGCTTTACAGCTCCTGACTTGTGTAATCTCTTTCGCAGTTCATGTCTCAAAGTTAGCAAACTAATTGTGCACCCAGAGTTCATTTTAGAAACTTGTCCCAGTGGGACCACAGACTGCCAAAAACAAGTAGATGACATGCTTTTAAAGTGAGAATCATGCACTGACATTATTACTATGTTGGGTCAGGTAGTATAGTCCTCCTTGTTACTCCTGCTCAGCGTGGCTCTTGAAGAGAGAGAGCAGCTTTGAGGTCTTGAGTAACTCAGCCAGAGGTTAGGGGTCTATTACAGGAGTGGTTGGGTGAGGTTCTATGGCCTTCAATGTGCAGGTCAAACTAGATGATTATGATGGTCCCTTCAGACCTTAAAGTATCAGTATATTAGACGTGATATTTCTGGTATAAGATCTGTTCTTTGTCCTCTTTCCACTTTTATGATGCGTACTCCTTTCAAGTGTTATCACTGTATGCTTCAGATGGGTCAGCAGCACTAGGTTTGCAGTTGGGTGACCCAACCTCTTCAGATGGGGTATGGTAATGGAGATAAGCATTAATACATCCAATGTAATTGCTACTCCAAAGGTGAAGGTGCTATTTAATGGTGAGGGAGGAGCAGTTTGGTTAAACAAGCTTTTTGATATGTTTGAGACACTGCTTCTTTCCTTTGTCACTGTATTAGCTTGATTGCGTCTTATCACATCTGCCCATGTTGGCTGTACTTGAGGCTGGATATGTTTCTGCCTTGAAGATCGCTGTTTGATGCTACTTGTTAGGTTGAATAATAGGAGTGGTTGAGTGCAGCGACTTTAAGAACAAGGTGACTGGCAACCTCTCTTTATCCTAGGCCAGAAGGGAGCAGGTGCTCTACAACACATTCAGAGTGGGAGTCTTGTGGTTGATCCTTGAACCCTGTACTTTTGTAAATCACACATCCTTGGCCAGCCCAAAGGGACTACTTTGACTATTTGTTTTGACTTGCATGACTGACAATGTTTTGCTTTTTATCTTAAAATGCTGAGTGCACTAAAAGAGCAGCTGCATGGAAAGACTGCCCAACAGAATCAATGTTTATAGGTATTGCTGTGGAGGCATTGACTAAAAATGATATATTGAAAGAAACCTCTTGGGAATGTGAGCATGTTAAGAGTCTGACTGTGGTTGTTTCACTAACAGATGTCTCACACAAAGCCTTATATCAGGAAGAAGGCAGTGTTAATCATGTACAAAGTGTTTTTGAAGTACCCTGAGTCCCTGCGTCCTGCATTCCCTCGCCTTAAAGAGAAACTGGAAGATCCAGATCCTGGTTAGTGAATTTTAATAAACTACTTTTATTGCAGAACAGGACCTCAGTGAAGACATGAATTTTTAGTGGTGGTTGATTCATGGGAGGCCAAGGAAGGTAACTGGTTACATGTTATAAATTATTGCTGTGCCTATGGGCAGGCACCTGGACACTTAAAGGGATGTGATCAGATTAAAAACACATTTTGTGTTTAAAAAAATAAAAAGGCCATTACTTGTTACTAGGCTGAATTAATGGATTAAATCTTAATGACGTAAAACCATTCTTACATTTTGTAGTTCACATAGCTTGGCTACTGAAAATACAGTAGTCAACTTCAGATTTTTTGCTTCTCATGCCCTAGCCCAGGGGGGAGCAAACTACTCCGCTCTGGCTGGGGCGCTTGGTCAGGGGCCGCACCACGTGGCTCCCAGAAGTCACGGCATGGCCCTGCTCTGGCTCCTACGCGCGCCAATGGGAGCCCATGGGGCAGTGCCTGCGGATGGGGCAGCGTGCAGAGCTGCCTGGCCACGCTTCCGCATAGGAGCCGGAGAAGGGACATGCCACTGCTTCCGGGAGCCGCTTGAGGTAAGCGCTGCTTGGAGCCTGCACCCCCTGAGCCTCTCCCCACACCCCAGCCCTGATCCCCCTCCTGCTCTCCAAACCCCTCGATCCCAGCCCGGAGCACCCGCCTACACCCCAAACCTCTCCTCCTCAGCCCTACCCCAGAGCCCGCACCCCAACCTCAGTTTTGTGAGCATTCATGACCCGCCATACAATTTCTATTCCCCAATGTGGCCCTTGGGCCAAAAAGTTTGCTAACCCCTGTGCTAGCACAAAGCTGCAGTGATTGGGTTGTAATATCTGGATGTAAACGAAACATCTGAAGTATTTCACATAATATAGCAGGAATCTCTTCCATATTTTTTTAAAAAACTGAATATGGGGCCTAAACAGTCTCTTGAATCCTCTTGTAGTGTAATGTTTTAATGTTAATACTACAAGACAAACGGTAAAATACTGTGTCTAAATTCTTGGGGAATGTGTCATAGCTAAAGCTACGTTTTAGTCACGGGTATTTTTAGTAAAAGTCATGGACAGATCACTGGCAGTAAACAAAAATTCATGGCCCGTGACCTGTCCATGACTTGTACTATACCCCTGACTAAATCTTGGGAATGCTGCTGGGGGTGGAGGCAGCACACGGAGCTAGGAGCTGAGGGAGGGACATGTTGCCACTTCCAGGGAGCTTCCCCCCCCCCCCCCCCCCCCCCC